>JAESVK010001112.1:260617-273284 GCA_017140935.1 Hamamelis virginiana
CGTGAAATGTGTGATAAGGTGTACAGTATTATTAGGCTCCGCACTACCTATCGATCACTTGGTTCTAGTCCTGTCCTAGCAACACCGTCTTCTTGGATCATGCAACTCAACTGGTCGTCACTGTAATTATTCATTTTTGTTACATAGGATGAAATCATTTTAACAAGTGGTTATTGGAGAGAAAATGGTTAATTATTTTCATGGCCTGGAGGCTGGAACTATTACTTGGGAGGTTGTTTCTAACACTTCAGTTCTAATCAACATAATTGGAATTCTACATACGAAATCAAGCAATAAAAAAAAGGGAGAAAAAAAAAATCTTGTGAGAGGTTGCAATCATTGTTGACTAAAGATATATGACAAATGATTACTTCAAACTGCACACGCATATACCCTTTTCACAGAATGTGGCAAAAACGTACACCATTAATTACACTCTAACTGAGCAGGCCAAGCCAGTACTCGTGGCAAATGTTCCCTTGTCAATGGCAGCCTAGCCTATGATATATCTTTAAGCGGCTAACAAGGTAATACTCCCTCCGTCCCACAAATATTGGTTAAAGTGGTCAAGGCACGTATTTTGAGGAAGCCGATTAAATATTGATTTGGCCATAATTTTTTTTTTAAATACCCTACTACTATATGCGTGCCTTGAATAGAATAGTATTTAAAAAAAAAATTTGAAAAAATATGATCAAATCAATATTTAATCGACTTCATCAAAATGCGTGCCTTGACCACTTTGGCTTATATTTGTGGGACGGAGGGAGTAATAATTAATAGCCCACATTTTTTTTTTTTTTTGATACAAGGATAAATCCCCTCGGTCTGTTCTCTTACGATTTCGGAATCGATACCTAATGTCGTTTAATAAGAGTAGAACCGAGGAGCAAACCCCAGATGTATGCATAGGCTCCTCAACACACATACCAGTAAGACACGGACTCGCATAGTGGCGGGGATTCATGCCCACACCCAGATTCAATAATTGGTTACCCGTCATTGGAAGCATGTCATACAAACCTTGCTATGTTGTATGCCCGGGGAGCTGGCCCCAAGGTTCGAACCCATGGCCTCACCTTGGTTTCCAAGGGTTTTTGGCCAAGTGATCTACCCCTTGGGATTAATAGGCCACATTCAGCTCAATCAATAGTTGGACTGTTGACATTCGTGGGTTTCACTTTCAACAACCCACTAGCTTCATCATCGTGCATTGATCATCATGCTCACTGCGCCACTTATTGTTCAAACTTTAGTGTATTGAATTGTCTATTTTGTGTGTGTATATATATATATATATATCGATCATCGGTCTTTCTTTACTACCTCACCCCCACAGGGCCGACCCCGAGGTTTGGGAGGCCCTAAGCGAACTCCTAAACTAGGACCCTACTAATTACTGACAAAAAAAAAAAAAAAAATTGCATGTAATATATTAAACTACATACTATTCTTTTAATTTGCTTTGCTAATAAAAAATCTAAATATCAAAACAGGCTAAGAACAATAATAAATTTATACAAACATACATAGCACATAAAGCCCTAAAAAAAAAGTCCCAAATAAAAAACTCAAATAATAACAATTATTGAATTCATGCTACCATATATAAGAATCGTATAGCCTTAAAATTAAAACCCTAAATCAAAAATCTCAATTTCACAACAAATGATAATAAATAGATTTATACTACAATACAAAGATTTTGCCTAAAAGTCTTAAATCAAAAGTCTAAATAAAAAATTTCACTCTCAAAATAATTAATAAAAATAATAAAAAATTAATAAAAAATGGCAGAAACTTAAAATACATGTACAGTGTTATGGGGCCTTTGATGTTCAAGGAGAGAGAGAGTGAAATACTGAAAGTGGGGATTGTGGGGACCAACCCTTTTGCACCAAGATAGAGAGAGACGGGAGAGCAAGAGAGAGAGGGGTTCGAAGTGGGAACAGGAAAGCCAGAAAATGGTTTTAATTTTCAAAATAAACTCTTCCATGTGGGGAAGGTAAAGTGAAGATAAAAAAATAAAGGGGCCCACAAATTTTTTTTAGTGAAAAATAAGACAAAGGGATCCATAATTTTTTTTTTTCTAATCCAAGAGAGGCCCAATCACAATTTGTATGGGAAAAGAAGAAGCCTTTTTTGTTACTACTCTCACCTATAGGCAACCAATTTGGGGGCCTTAATTTTCTGCAAAAAAATTAGGGCCCCAAGCGGTTGGTTCCCTAGCTTATAGCCAGGGCAGGCCTGCACCCCCATGTTTTCGGTCCTGCCCTCATCTTATCCTTGCTGTGCCTTCAACTTGGATCATGTCACTCTTTGTTTCTGTATTTATAAATCGTTTTTTTTTTTTTTTTTTTTTTTGGGCAACTGATCAAAGGATCTTAAGGAGGATTTTGTGGCTGGTACTTGCAGAGAAATGATCAAAAAAATAATTTTCCTAAAGGACCCTCTGCTAAATTAAGTGAATATTACTTGGACTTTTGCTAAATAGACAGCCACTTTTGACTGCCTCTCTCATACTATGTGGATTTCATTCTTCCGCGAGAGAGTTGGTCTGTCTATCATTTTCCATATTACTTCTTGCACAAGAATTTTGAAATGTCCCTATCTCAAGCTTTAGCTAACTAGTATCAATGAAACAAAGTGTTTCAGAAAATGCATGTACGTATCTTCCCTCTATGTTCAATTGCATTATTTTAGTTAAAATTTGTTCTTATCTACCATTGTTATTTTGATCGAGTTTATTTCCAACACGTTAATTCAACATAATTCAAATGAATTCTACATCAGAACTGATAGGCAAAAACAAAAACAAAACGAAACAAAAAAAACAAAAGAACTTGGAGGTTGCAATCGCTGGTGGCTCAAGTTGCCAAATGCCTACCCTGCTAGGCATGTACTCCACTCATATGTGCCCTTTTCTCAGAATGTGCCCAAAAGCACCACTAAGGCTTAGATGTAGCAACTTTGTACTTTTCCTCTCATTTTTTTCCCCAACTTATCACATAAATTGCAGCTTTTACATTATAGGAGTCCATGATCTTTTTCAAAACCATCAACAGTAGTATGAAAATTATGGGTCACATTGTTAGGGCTGGCACTGTATGGACTTCACTTTCAACCATTTGTGATAAGGATTTTGTGGGTGGATTCTGGATTAGAAAAATTATTATTTATTTTGTGGGCCTGAAAAATCCTCTCATTTCTTTCGAGTATTTTCGGTGATCTCTTCGAGGAAAAGAATTGGAAGATTTTTCCTAATTCCTCTGCAAAGTATTACTTCCCCTGATTTTTGAAATGTCAACATCTCGAGCGTAGCCAATTAGGTGAATACAAGTACACATTTCTGACCTGCACACTCAGATGAATCTTGGTCAAAATCTCGACTATTTTGAGTGTTGAAGTCTTCTATCCAACTCAGCTAAACTCAATTGAGATCTCGACTAATTATCTATTATTTTGTGATTTTGTCCTTAAAATGAATATGCATGTTACCCGCATTTATGTTTTTCTTTCATTAAGGCATTTAATGTAGTGTGGGGCGTCCTAAAATGAGATTTCGACCCACTTTTTGCTTGTGCGTTTAAAAAATGATTGGAAAGGACCTTTTTTATTTTTAACTTTTTGTTCCATCTACCCTACCCAAAGTGCATCATTAAGGCCTAGATAGCAACTTGGGACTTTTTTGTCTCACCTTTTCCCACCATTAGTAGAGAACTTTGCTGCTTTCGCATTAGAGGCCAGGGTCACAACCCACTAGTTTTTTGGTCATGATTCATGAATTGATCACTGAGGGAATAATTGTTGGTTTTGTTAGTGTATATATATATACTTGATCCATTAAGGTTCGGACCTTAAATTAATTTGGGGTCCACTCACTATTTCTCACATAACCAATGATATTTTGAAAAAACAGTCGTTGGATTAGATAATTTTCTTATGTATGTTATGTCTGTAAAAAATTATAGTGATCCAACTATCGATTTTCAAAATATAGTTCGTTAAACACTCTAACAATATTTACCATTAGATGCTGTAACAACTGTTTAACAGTCTGTATCTTAAAAATCGACCGTTGGATCACTGTGATTTTTGGCAAACATGACATACATTAGAAGATTATCTAATCTAACGGTCGATTTTTCAAAATACCAATCTCAGTGAAAAGTGGACCTTAAATTAAGCTTAAGGTCCGTACCTTAATAGATTTTGTACACATATATATATATATATATACACACACAGAAGTGCTAATATTATGTGCACTTGATACTTCTTGCATCAAGTGCCCTCTTGTAGAGTCACTTGCGGTGAAAATTTTAGAAAACCGACCGTTGAATTAGATACCTCAATCATGTATGTCATGCCTGCCAAAAATCATAGTGATCCAACGGTTGGTTTCTGATTAAAATAACTGTGAAAAAATGATAGCATTTTAAAGAACCAAAAAGTCACAGTTTTTCAAAGTTACATTTTTCAAAAATCAATCGTTAGATCACTGTGATTTTTGGCAAACATAACATACATAATAGAAATATCTAATCCAACGGTCAATTTTCTAAAATTTGCACCACAAGTGGCTTTACAAGAGGGCACCTGATGCAAGATGCATCAGGTGCATCTGATATTAGCACTTTTGTATATGTTCTAGTCAACACTATCTTACTTTAACTAAAGTCAGCTAAGAACATAGGAGGTCCTTGGATTCCCATTCACTTAATGGATGATTTATCTCAAGAATGGCTCAATGTTCTTAGCTTTAACTAAAGTTAGTACCCCTCGCCAGAACATATATATATATATATATATATATATATATTTGCCACTGTTTTTATGAATACTTTTAAGTATGTGTCCATGTGCAGCTGAAAGGTCATGGGTCAGACTCTAATTCATTGAACGTACAGTCTCTTTTTATAATTATTAATAACCACAACTTTATGTTAGTGGGTGTGAAGGTGCATTTTCATTTTGTTTGAAGTTTGAGTAGTGTTTTCTTGTGGACCTAGCTATGTAAGCATATTTGTACAGTTCCAATTAATGAAACAACACTCCAAAAAAATATGTTTCCTTGTCTTATGAAATCAAACCTCACTGGATTAAGCTAGACATTCGATTCATATATAACCATGGGATTTCAAAAATCCAAGAAAATTTTCTCTTAAAGGTCATTTTAGTCATTATAACTGATTTTAGAATACCCAATTAAAGTTATGTAGTAATTTATGATTTGACAAAAATACAACTTGTTAAATCATTCAACTTTGAAAGCGAATCTTATTGAATTGCATTATATTAGCTAAGGTATGTTGTACTTTTCCTCTCTTTGAAGGGACGGATTGGGGGCTCGAAACTGTGTCTGGATCCTCTACTTGGACTTGGATATACTTGGGTGATGTGTCATGATCTGGATGTTATGCTTTTCATTTGAGTGATGTGCAGATGATCCAAATCATGACACATCACCCAAGAACCAAGCAAACCCAAGTACAGGATCCTCATTCCTCGAAACTCAATCATACTTTCTAAAAATTAGGTCTAGGAACCTATTATCTTATGAGGTAAGATATATAATTATATTATACTTTTGATTGCAAAAAAATATAAAATAAAAAAATAAGTCTCCATGCACAAGTTTGCTTCTCACATAATGTGTCCAAAATGCATCATTAATTAAGCTTTAGGTTGTAATTTGTGACTTTTTCTCTAACATTTTCTCTTGTTTGTTACCTAGATTGTAGCTTTCACCTTCGAGGAATCTATGATAAACCTATTTTATTTGGGTAACTATATTTGATAAACCTTTAAACAGCCAACAATGTGACAGTCTTGGACTTATCTTTCAACTATGACATAATTAAAGGATGATCATAACCCATTCCTTTCTTAATCATGCATTAATTAGTAAATGGGCAATTGGAATTTTATGCATGTGGGTCCATTTTTATTAATTAGCGATTCTAATCCAACAACTCTTTCATAATTTTGAACACGACTCTTTAATAATTTCTAGCTTGATCATGAATAGTTTAAACACGACTCCCTATAATTTGTTTTTTTAATGAATTATCAACTTCTTATGTTGACACAATAGATCGATGACATAACACGACACGCTAAGTTAATTACTATAAATTTGTTTATGATATTATCATTGCACAGAGTTAGAATATTAATTTGTTATGCTGACATGATAGGAGACGTGACGTAATATATTATTTAAGTTATTATAAACTTGTTTAATGCATTCTGTATAAGATAAATTTTATTGGACTTGAAAATTCTCTCATTAATTTTATTAAGTTTTTATTTGGATATATTTAGAAAAAGTAAATTAAAAAAGAAAAATAATCAAAATTGATTAAGAAAGAAAACTATTTACAAACAATTTCTAGAATTTTTTTTTCTTTCTAACACTTTAATACAACATAATTGGAATGAATTCTACAGTTTATTTTATTATTATTTATTTATTTAATTTTATATATATATATATATATAAATCTTCTGATTCCAGTGATTATTGGGATCAAAGATGCCAAATTATGTGGGCCCCAAATGCAAGAATGAGGCTTAGACAGCAATTTTGAACTTTTTCTCACACCTTTGTCCCATTGTTATTAGGGAAATTGTAGCTTTTAACATCAATGGAGTCTATGATATTATTTAAAACCACTTTAAAGAGTTTAATTTGTTGTAATTGGTCACATTTTCAGGATTCACACTAACTCTTGGATTTCACTTTCAACCATGACAGCAATGTGAACATATTCCATTAACTTCTTAATCTTGAATTCATTATTATTAAGAGAATAATGAGAATTGTGGATCCTATTTAGTAGAAATTCGATTAAACACGACTCTCATCACTTGTAAGATATTATAATTATTCTCTTTCCCTAAAATCTTTTCATCTTAAAATTCGAAAACTAGATTTCTTTACACCACCTTGTAAGATGGGAGAGATATTATTAAATCACGGTCTAGAAATTTTATTTTTTTTTCTTTCTTAATGAATAGTTTAAGACTTATCCTCTGCGATTTACCTTTTCAATTCTAAATACAAAAGTGAAACTTAATCATTAATGACAATAAGACTTGCAATACATATATATTTCCTTTATTTATTAGTCATTTGGGTTGGATTGTAAACTAGAGAGGTATAATATCTAGATTCGAATTTCCGTCAGGATACCCATTTTCATCTCACTAATCATTCTCCGACAAAATGAAAAATATTAAGTGACGTTACGGAAACCACAATTTACACAATTTGAAGTAGTATCATTTGCATTTTATACCAAAAATATACGAAAATAAAGAGATTTTATCATAATGTTAGGTCAAGTTCTTGAATCAAATATGATTTAAAATGTGGTAATTTAGTATTTTATTGGTTATATTACAATAAATAAATCTAATTTTGAGTTTGCCAAAAGAGTGTGTCATGTCAATATGTCATGAGTCATCTTTTTGGTCTTATATAAATTAATTTTAAATAGGGTCTTTTGTATTTTTGTTTAAAGCAAAAGTATCTGTCTCTGTGAGAGACAAAATTAAAGAATAGTAAATTCTAAAAATATAGTTTAAAATGCATGTGAAAATTTTCGTAGTTAGTAAAATAAATAAATAAATAAATCTTATTTTGAGTATGTCAAAAGGGTATGTCATGTCATGAGTCATCTCTGTTGTCTTATATAAATTAATTTAAAATTGAGCCTTTTGTATGTTTGTCTCAAAAGGGTATCTGTACCTATGACTCCATGAGAGACTTTAGATTATTGACAAGCGGCCGGATTTGCTCGGCAGCAGCAAATTGCTCACCACCTTATAAGCAGCCGCTTGGATGGTGATATGAAGGCAAATCTAGCAATTTTGCTCACCACCTTATAAGCAGCCGCTTGGATGGTGATATGAAGGCAAATCTAGCAATTCAAGGACATAAGTGTAAAATGCAAAGGATGGGTACCGTTTTGGCCCAAACGGATACCAACAGCAGCTCCGTTAACCTCAGTTACTATAGTTTTTTTAGAAAAATTTTGGATTCCTGCCAAATGAGCTCTCTTCCTTCCCAGAAAATCCGACGTACCTTCTCTCTCCTATTGACCCAAAATTCTTCTCTTTCCTCACTACCCAAATTTATTCTCTTACGCTCATCAAACCATCACTGATTCAGTACTTCTATTATACACAACCTTTTTCTTTCTCTCTCATCACAATCACAACAGCTCATTGCAAGATTTTGATCTACACTGCTGCACATTTCAAGATCTCCATCAATCTCTCTCATCACTATTGAAAATACTAATTTTTGTGAGATCTATTTGCAAACGAGGGGAATATTTTGTGGATTGGCTACTGTAAACATAAAAGAGAAGGAAAATCAGTGTTAATGAAAAAATAACCATGGATAATAACAGAGATTGTTGGATTGGCTACTGTAATAGTCGACTATTATTATTTATTTAGTCGACTATTACAGTGCTGGTTAAAAAACCATGGTCAATTACAGAGATTGGTGGATTGACTAATGTAATAGTTGACTGTTAATATTTCTTTTCGACTATTAAAGTGTTGGTTTAGTTTGGGGGAGTTGTACTCCATATGAGATTGCATATTTAAATATAATAGGTATGGAATAATCGACTATCTTCATTCCATAGTCGACTATGTTACTCTACCATGATCTAAATGCAGTTTGACAAATGGTTATTACCTTCCGATAAACATCTAGAAATTATCGCAGTTCACAATCATATAACCCTAATAAGAAAGAGTTCCAAATAACCAATTCAATACAACCATTTCTAGCAAAATATTGATATTCACAAACATTTGGAAACCAGAAACTTCTATTTCATTCATGAAACATAGCTTACATTCATGTAACATAGCTGACATCCAAATAGAGTCACCTACATATATCATTTCCAAAATATCAACAAAATATTCAACTACAAAATATCCACTCAATACACATTTTTCCCACCATTTAGTTACACAAAAAAAAAAAATATTCATTAATTGTCCCAAAAAAATAAACAAAAATTGTTCAAATGACTACTAAAAAATTAACTTTCCATGCACAAAGAGAAAGCAAATCAGAGTGCCCCAAGAGCCTTCTTTAGGAACCCAATCAATTGTTCCCCATGGTCCTCGAACTTTTGCCCAGCATCCTTGAAACCCTTCTCAAATGTCTCTTGAATTTGACTACCTTTGAAGCCATCTTGAGTGTGGAGAGCTAGATGATGCCATCTTGAGTGTCTTACTTGCCTGCAATCTGGTTACGACATTTTAACAAACATTTAGTACTCATCTTCACAGATGAACAAACACATATACACCCCAATAGCCACATGCATATGTAAAAATGAACACACATGCACGCGCGTACAGTATATATATATGTGTGTGTGTGTATGTGTGTGTGTGTGTAAATATTTGGATCTAGGTGGAGAGAAAGAGATAGGCATACCTGCTGGAACAAGCTTCTATGTTCGTGAGGAGAGAAAGAGAGAGAAATTAAGGTACGAGATGGAGTAAGAAATTTAGAGATGGAGGAGAGAGAGAAGAAATTTGAGTGATGAAGGAGAGAGACGAGATTTAAATGAGTGATTGAGCGGGATTTTTGAAAATTTTGAATATCAAAATTTTCAAAAAATCTCAGAGTTAAACGTTAATGGGAGTTAAAGGGGCTGCTGTTGGTGTCCGTTTGGGCCAAAACGGCACCCATCCTTTGCGTTTACACTTGGGCCCTTGGATTGCTGGATTTGCCTCCGTGTCGCCATCCGAGCGGTTGTTCACTAGGTGGTGAGCAATTTGCTGCTCACCAGCAAATCCGAACGCTAGTGACAAGGGACAGATTTCACAAGAATCAATGAAGCACTAGTACCTACCAGAGCAGCTTTCTTAAAGGTCCTTATTTCAAAAGTCATGTTCGGGGTGTAGGATTTAGTTTGGTATGCACAAGCTCATCCAGGATACCTGTATAGCAAAAAAAGAAAAAAAAAATGAAATGTTGATTGCCAACTTTTGCCTTCCTGAAGAGTGGAGATCTTCTGTCCCACTTTTTATGTACCATTCTTTGTCCCCTCTCACAAAAGTCCATCTTGAAAATCCCTTTTTTTAATAAATATTTATATTTAAATTTTCAAGGTGAACTTTTGTAAGAGATGATAGGAAGTGGTACATAAAAAGTGGGACAGAAGATCTACACTCATTTTTTAACAAGATACACCCATTTGGAAGTCAAGATTTTATGATAGGCCTCATAATTTGGGTGGTATTTTGGAGTTCAAAACTTGATCTTAACAAGAGTTTGTTGAAAATTGGATCAAATCAAATCTTTTAATGCTACTTTTTTCGTACTACAAAGATTGAGATTCTTTCATTTTTTGACTGTCCTAAAACGATAGTCCATTTTGAAAAGTCAAATTATATTTCTTTTAACTTTTCCATATTACCATTTTATTATTCCAAGAATGCCTTGACATAACACTAAATGCAATTGTAGAAAAAGGGTAATTTTGAAAATAAATAGTAAAAAGATCACAAATCAATGCATTAATGAAATTTCTTAATATGTGTTTATTTTGGAAGAAGCTTATTTTTGTGGGATGGAGGGAGTATCTGTTTTTAAGTAAACTAAGTCAGTCGATTTATAAAAAAAAAAAAAAAAAAAACCATCTTTATATCATATTTTTCTATATAAGGGATAGATTTACGAAAATAATGAACTTACCAAATGATGAGGAAATCAAAATTGGCCAAACTTATTTTCTAACTGGCCAAGTTTGTGTTTGTCAAATAGCCCCTGATATCAAAATTAGCCAGAATTATTTTCAATTAGCCAACAGTGAGCAGTCCTTGTGGCCTAATGGTATGCCTAGCTCTTCTCTTATGAACGGGAAGCCAGTTTGAGTATGTAACAATTTAACAGAGAGAACGGGAAGCCAGTTTGAGTATGTAACAATTTAACAGAGAGAGAGAGAGAGAGATTCTCCAGGATCTGTGCTCCATGCAGCGATGCAGGGGCTATATGTCTTCCTATGGCCTTTTTTTTGTGACAACCTTGTCCTTGTTCTGAAGAGAGAGAGAGAGAGATTTTCCAGGATCTGTGCTCCACTGCTCCATGCAGCGATGCAGGGGCTATACGTCTTCCCATGGCTTTTTTTTGACAACCTTGTCCTTGTTCTGAAGAGAGAGAGAGAGATTTTCCAGATCTGCGCTCCACTGCTCCATGCAGCGATGCAGGGGCTATATGTCTTCCCATGGCTTTTTTTTGACAACCTTGTTCTGAAGAGAGAGAGAGATTTTCCAGATCTGTGCTCCACTGCTCCATGCAGCGATGCAGGGGCTATATGTCACAACCTTGTTCTTGTTCTGAAATTGGAGTGGTTTAGGCTGGGCCCAACCTGTCCTTGGAACACAGATAGGTTGTCTCTGAGATAGGCCGGTTTTATCCAAATCCAGCCCTATGTTGTTTGGGCCTTGAGTTCATTGGTTACTGGCATATGAAACTTGGTCGTCAGTGTTAATTGGTGAAGACTGTGTTTAAGCTTAAGTGCAAACTTGGCTCTAGGTTTGAGCATTTTCTTTATGAAGTTCATAATTTGGCGTCCATTTGTAGTTGGAACAGCCTTTGCCCAGTTCATTCTACAGCATCAATGCAACAAATTTGCCTTTCAGAGATGGAGAGAGAGAGAGAGAGAGAGAGAGAGAGAGAGAGAGAGAGAGATCCTTCTGATGAGGTAAAAGTGTAAACAAATGCTTCGATATATGTTTGCCCCACATTGAGCTAGGGCTAACCAAAGTTTTGGCCAAATTAGTATTCAGTCATTAAGTATAAATCCAAGCTTTAACTCAGACCAATTGAAGCATGGTTAGACCCACTCAAACTTTGCCACAACTCGGCCAACCTTGAATTGGGCCTATGGAACTGTTTGACAAACTAAAAAATCTAGCTAATTGAAGATGAGTCTGACTATTTTTATTTCATCACAATTTGGTAAGTCCTTTATCCTGAAAATAAAGCATAAATAATTTTAAATTGATTTATATAAAAATCTAATAGCAGAAAGAGATCAAACTAGATGGATCTAATTTTCAAAATTCCCAACACATACCATAAAGTAATACACTAATAACCCCATATTAGGGCTGGTCCAAGTTTCCTAAGGTCATGTGCAATATCTTGCTTGATTGACCAAAGAGTTGCAAAATGATGTGGGCTACATGTCTAAAATAAAAAGAGAGTTTTGTCAAATGGACCGTTATTAATTTTTACGGATGAAACAATCTATTTGTTTACAAAGAAATGAAAATTAGATCCAAATGAGTACTCTAAGAAAGTTAATCAACCAACTCAAAGGCATAAAGCCACCACCATTATTGGCTATTAGATCCCACAAGCTGGCACCAAAATATATAATGGTAGTAAGAAAACAACATATTGAGACAACTATAGAGACCCAGTCCCTTATGTTATTCCCACTATCATAATGTTTTTTTTTTTTTTTTAGAACTCACAAGCGAAAGCAAATAGAAAACACAGAGAAATAAGAGATTTAAGACATCTACGATAGTTCTTTGAATGCAAGTAGAGCCCAAATCAAGTTCTCCCTCACAAATCCAAGAAACCCTCCTGCATATATATATATATATA
>JAESVK010001112.1:273684-295992 GCA_017140935.1 Hamamelis virginiana
AAGGCATGCACAAGCTCTAAAGCTTTGGAAGAAGGTAAACAATTGCATTGCCTTGCTATTAAACTTGGGCTTGACCATAATACTTATGTATGTCCCACGCTTATTAATATGTATACTGAGTGCAATGATGTGGATTCGGCTCGCCGAGTGTTTGATAAAATACTGCAACCCTGTGTTGTTACTTATAATGCAATTATTACGGGTTATGCTAGAAGGAGTCGGCCTAATGAGGCTTTGTCATTGTTTCGAGAATTGCAAGCGAGCAATCTCAAGCCTACTTATGTTACCATGCTTAGTGTTCTTTCGTCTTGTGCTTTGTTGGGAGCATTAGACTTAGGAAAGTGGATACATGAATATGTCAAGAAGAATGAGTTTGATCAACATGTGAAGGTGAACACTGCACTTATAGATATGTATGCAAAGTGTGGGAGCTTGGATGATGCAGTTTCTGTTTTTGAGACTATGGTTGTAAGAGATACACAAGCATGGTCAGCGATGATCATGGCTTATGCTATTCATGGGCATGGTCACAAGGCCTTATCAATGTTTGATGGAATGAGAAGGGCTCGAGTTCGACCCGACGAAATTACATTTCTGGGTATTTTATATGCATGCAGTCACACTGGACTGGTAGATGAAGGTTGTGGGTATTTCTATAGTATGAAAGAGGAATATGGGATTATTCCTGGGATCAAGCATTGTGGGTGTATGGTGGATTTGCTAGGTCGAGCTGGGCACTTAGATAAGGCTTTTAAATTCATAGAAGGATTGCCAATTAAGCCCACACCAATACTCTGGAGAACCTTGTTATCTGCTTGTTGCAGCCATGGCAATGTAGAATTGGGGATGCAGGTGACTGAGCGAATTTTTGAATTGGATGACTCTCACGGTGGGGACTATGTAATATTTTCGAACATGTGTGCAAGAGCTGGGAGATGGGAACATGTAAATTATGTGAGGAAACTGATGAATGAAAGAGGGGCAGCAAAGGTACCTGGGTGTAGCTCGGTTGAGGTGAACAATGTAGTGCATGAATTCTTCTCTGGGGGCGGGACACATTCTGAATCCAGAGAGTTGCATCGAGCACTTGACGAGCTGGTTAAGGAATTAAAGTTGGTTGGGTATGTTCCTGATACTTCTCTAGTCTTTCATGCGGACATGGAAGAGGAAGAGAAAGAAGCCACTCTTAGATATCATAGTGAAAAATTGGCCATTGCTTTTGGGCTCCTAAACACTCCCCCTGGGACAACAATTCGTGTAGTGAAGAACCTTCGGGTATGTGGAGATTGCCATTCAGCTGCTAAACTCATATCATTGATCTTTGATAGACAAATAATTCTCAGAGATATCCAACGGTTCCATCATTTTAAAGACGGAAAGTGCTCTTGTGGGGATTATTGGTAGTAGAGTTCATCAAAACCAAACCAAAATCCATTCTTGTCATAATTAAGAGATGCATATTGGCCATGTCTTACAGCAACATTCTCCCCTATAATCAGAGGAAGACATTAATTTGTCGTTATATTTATATTGAGAGTCTCCACTCATTTAGAAGCTAGTTCTTGAAAATAGGGATGGCATGGACAAGGTTGGTTTTGATCATCACTCTTGTACTATAACCCCAACTAGGATCGATGATTGTCAATTTCGACTGTTGATATGCAGAGTTACTTACCTAGCTACAAGATCAAGTAGGTATGGTGCCTATTGTGAGTATAAACATGTGAATTTTGAGTAATTTCATTGCTCATCAAGATAGTGAATGTACATTTTTGGTCGTGTAATTGATACATCAGTTTCATGTTATTCTATTATTCCATTGGCTGTTCTTTCAAGGACCCCTAACCCAGTTCAGGCTATTGAGAGATGCACCAAACTGCTTCAACATGGACATATTTCCCAGGGGAAATTTGTCATTACAGTCCTTAGCACCAAAATCAGGAGATTGCTACTTTGAAGGGTTATAAAAAATAATAAAAAATGTCAATAGCATTAAAATATCTAGATTTGAATTCTCATTAGGATACCCATTTTCCTCTCACTAATTATTCACTAACAAAATGAAAAAAGTTAAGAGTAATGCTATTGAAACCACAGTTTATACCAGCATCATCCACATTTTATACTAAAAGTATACAAAAATAAAGAGATTATATCATGATGCCAAGTCAAGTGATTGAAAAAATATGATTTAATATGTGGTTCTTTAGTATTTCTATTGGTTACAGTACAATAAATAAATAACAGTCCTTGTGCAAAACTTGGGTCAAAATATATTTTCAAAACAAACAGTCCTTGTGGCCTAGTCGTATCGTTCATCTCTTATGATGGTGTGAATCCTTGAGTTCGGGTAGAGAGAGAGAGAGAGAGAGCGCGCGCCATGCAGTGGCTATGTGGCTTCCTATGGCTCTCTCCCTTTTTCTTTTTTACTAGTACCATGCTATGGCTCTTTTTCGGTAACCACGTCCTTGTTCTGAAATTGGGGTGGTTTGAGGCTGGGCCCAAGCTGTGCTTGAAACAAAGATGGGTTGGACCCAAATCCAGCCCTATTATCTTTTTTGGGCTTCGAGTTTTATCGGCTTATGGCTAATTGGTTACTGGCATATGAAACTTGGTCATCAGTGTTGACTGGTGAAGACAGTGTTTAAGCTCAAATGCAAACTTGGCTCTAGGTTTGAGCATTTTCATTATGAAGTTCATAATTTAGCGTCCATTTGTACTTGGAACAACCTTTGCCCAGTTCATTGTGCCGCATCAACCCAACATATTTGACTTCCAGAGAGAGTGAGAGGGAGAGGGAGAGAGAGAGAGGCGGCTATTTGGCGGTACGCTTATAATAAAAAATCATCCACAAGCCTAGTGATCCAAAATTATCAGCCTCAGTCTTGCTATAATATAATTGCTTTCTGCAGAAAACAAA
Organism: Hamamelis virginiana; assembly: GCA_017140935.1. Taxonomy (NCBI): domain Eukaryota; kingdom Viridiplantae; phylum Streptophyta; class Magnoliopsida; order Saxifragales; family Hamamelidaceae; genus Hamamelis; species Hamamelis virginiana. The sequence continues at coordinate 276,605 of JAESVK010001112.1, forward strand.
AAGTCCCATGTTCATTCGCATACGACATGGGCTAATCTAGTCTGAAAGTGTGATGATGAACATGGGACTTTTTGTTTTATGCAGAAAGCAATTATATATATTAATCCACGTGAATCAAGTGATGATATATATATATATTGAAGAGATCCCAGGTTTGCCTATTTTTCTACTAGCTAGATGAATCAAACAAAAAGATTAATAATAAGATGCCAGCTGCAGTCTTGGTGGAATGGTTAATTAGTAGTTTTTGGTGTATGTTGGTGTCTTTAAAGACAGGTTTAGCTACTTTAATGGCCAACTCTTGTTGAATGTGATTACTTTTGAGGACTTGGGTGCAAAATAAGCAATGGAGATTCAGCAATTTAAGATCACAAAACTGCAGTGTTCTAGCTCACAGTTTGGAGTACTGTATGATGATCCTAACTTGTTTGATTGCTGGTTTCTGATCAATCTTGCCAAGTTTTTGTACCAAAGTTCTGCTTTAAGTCAAAACCAGCAGAGAACTCTTAAAGATGGATTTCAATGGGAGATCACAAGGTACCCGTCTCGTCCTTTTTCCAAGTCCTGCATGCTATGAAAATTTTTGTTCCAGTGATGTTTTCTTAGTTGCTTTGAATGTATATGTTGTAAATTGTAACGTGCAATATACATGAATACAGTACATTGCCTTTATAGTAAGCCTTTTTTAGGCACCTTTTGGATTTGTTTTTCACAAGTACTTATTTGCTTTTTTTAAAATTTGCAATATATAATTTCTTAGAAAATTTTAAAAAAGCAAATAAGTACTTATAAAAAACAAATCCAAACTTAAAGTCTCTAGTTGGCAGGGTATTATTGACAATCCTGTTAATAGATGTATGTCTGATAGGTGGAATTTTGCTAGTTGTATTTTTGCTCATGGCAGGGACATAGGATGATTAGGGGTTAGCCGGTTGTGTTGACTGGTTTTGCTGTTGTTGGCAGGTGGTGTTTTTGGGTTTTTATTCCTGGTTTATTAGGTATGGCTGCTGTTTTTTTCCCCTGTTATGGGGAGATGCTGCCAGTTTTTCCCTAGGTTTTTGTGGCCTTTGGGTTGTATAGTTTTGTCTTTGGCTTTGCCTATTTGGATCAATAAATTATTAATTATCCAAAAAAAAAAGTCTTGAAGTTTCTTTGCAGACTGCATATAAAGGATAAAAATCACAGTTTATTTTGTGCTGATTTTATATTTTCTATGGATATGCAGGGAAATTCTCTTGGATTTGTGAGGGAGGACTTGATTTGAGATCTCCATGCACTCAAAGAATCGTGATAGATATATTGAATCTGGTTTTCCTTTTTATTTTATGTGTGTCTTGTACTGTAAGTTCTAAAAGAAATCATTACACAAAGAAAGATTGGTTTTCTGTCGCGGTTTCAATCTGCTCTGCAGTTACAAGCATTGCATACTTTAGTGTTGGTATATGGGACTTAGTGCACAAAAAGGATGGTGTTCAGCAATGGGGTTGGGTGATTTATTTTGTTAGAGGGCTGATTTGGGTCTCATCGACAGTTTTCTTGCTTGTTCAAAGAACAAAATGGATCAGAATTTTGGTTTCTGTCTGGTGGGTTTGCTTCTTTTTACTGGTTTCTGCAGTGAATATTGAAGTTCTACTGAAAACACACACCTTTCACATCCTTGAGTTGGTGCCATGGCTGGTAAACTTCTTGCTTTTCTGTTGTGTCATAAAACTTCTAAAAAACCCTGTTTCACAAAAGACTCCAGACGAGAGTGTATCCGAACTGCAATTGGATGGAAATTATGAAAAAGGAGAGATCAATGAGAATCAAAATGAAGTAAGCAAAGCCAGTTTTACTAGTTGTTTGACCTTTTCTTGGCTTAACCCATTGCTGCACTTGGGCTACTCGAAACCATTAGTTCTTGAAGACATCCCAAAACTTGGGTCGAAAGATGAAGCCTTCTTAGCTTATAAGTCATTCTCCTGTGCATGGAATCTCCTCAAGACAGAGGAGAGAGTGAACAATACCCAAAACTTGCTTCTCCAAGCCTTAGCTAAAGTTTACTCGAAAGAAATGGTATTTGTAGGAGTTTATGCATTATTTAGGACCATTGCTGTTTCGCTTTCTCCCTTGTTGCTGTATGCCTTTGTGCAGTACTCAGACAGTGAAAAGAAAGATCTGATTAGAGGTCTCCTCCTTGTTGGATGCTTAGCAGTCATCAAGTTCGTCGAGTCTTTGTCTCAGAGACATTGGTTCTTTGATTCAAGGAGATCAGGCTTGAGATTGAGATCAGCAATGATGGTGGCAATCTACAAAAAGCAGCTCAATCTTTCTAGCATGGAAAGGAGAAGGCATTCAACAGGAGAGGTTGTGAATTATATTGCAGTTGATGCTTATCGAATGGGAGAAGCCTTTTGGTGGTTCCACACAGCATGGAGCAATATACTGCAACTTCTTCTTGCCAACGGCATCCTTTGTGGGGTTGTGGGACTTGGTGCACTTCCTGGTCTAGTTCCACTTCTAATCACTGGGATTCTCTTTGTGCCATTTGCAAGGATCTTTAATAATCGTCAGTCTCGATTCATGGTTGCACAGGACCAACGACTGAGAGCCACTTCTGAAGTTTTGAATAATATGAAGATCATCAAGTTACAGTCATGGGAAGAGAATTTCAAGAAAGTCATCGAATCTCTTCGAGAAAGTGAGTTCAAATGGTTGGCTGAATCATTAATTAAGATATCCTATACAACTGTACTATACTGGGTGTCCCCTTCTGTCATCTCTACTGTGGTGTTTCTTGGATGTGTCATCCTCAGAAGTGCCACATTGAATGCTGCTACCATTTTCATGATCATTGCATCATTACGGAACATGTCAGAACCGGTGGGAATGATCCCAGAGGCTCTCTCAATGCTGATTAAAGTCAAGATCTCCTTGGATCGTCTCAATGCCTTTTTTCTCAAAGATGAATTCATCAATAATGAAGACATAAGGATCCAATTGCAGAATTCTGACATCTGCATAAGAATGCAGGATGGTAATTTCCATTGGGAACCAGAAGTAGCTGTTCAAGCACTGAGAAATGTAAATTTAGAAGTTAAAATGGGGCAGAAAATTGCAGTTTGTGGGCCAGTTGGAGGAGGAAAATCATCACTTCTACTTGCAATACTTGGAGAAGTGCCCAAGATCAGAGGATCAGTGAGTAACACAACTTTTCTTTTTCATTATCTTAGCAGGAAAAACCAAACAATCCATTATAGCAAATCATATACTAAAACCCGAGTTATATTGTTTTTGGAATAGTATTTATACTGCTTTGAGTTGTTGTTTGCATCTAGGTTGATGTAGCTGGATCCATTGCCTATGTTTCACAAGCACCTTGGATCCAAAGTGGGACGATTCGGGAGAACATACTCTTTGGAAAACCAATGGAACAGACCAGATATGAGAAGACTATTAAAGCATGTGCACTGGATAAGGATATTGATAACTTTGATCATGGAGACCGTACAGAAATTGGTCAGAGAGGGCTTAATATGAGCGGCGGACAGAAACAGAGGATCCAACTTGCTAGAGCAGTCTATAATGATGCTGATATTTATCTCCTTGATGACCCTTTCAGCGCGGTTGATGCACATACAGCTGCCATCCTTTTCAATGTAAGAAAACGAGTTTGAGTTTCTTTAAAAGCATGAAAAGGAACAAGCAGCAAAAGCTTCATTATTTTGGATACTCAAGTTGAATTATGAAATTGCAGGACTGTATCATGGATGCTCTAAAAGGCAAAACTGTCATTCTAGTGACTCATCAAGTTGAGTTCCTCACAGAAGCTGATAGAATTCTGGTAACAGCTTGCAATTGAGTGACTTCTCATGCATATGGGTGTCGGTTTTTAATATGTTATGTTCACTTAGTTTTTCATTTTTGCAGGTTATGGAAGGTGGACAAGTTACACTATCAGGAACCTATGATGAGCTGCTGCTTGCCGGGAAAGCATTCGAACAACTTGTGAATGCTCATAAAAATGCAGTTACAGTTCTAGTGTCTTCAAATGAGGGAAAACAAAGCAATTCCCAACAACTAGATGCAGATGAGCCAGAGGATTCTTGTCTGCATTTCCCTACCAAAGAAAACAGTGAGGGGAAAATTTCCATTGAGGGTCTGCCAGGGGTTCAGCTAACAAAAGAAGAAGAGATGGAGATTGGTGATGTTGGGTGGAAACCACTTTGGGATTATGTCCATGTATCGAAGGGATCGCTTTTCTTCACCTCAACCATACTAGCTCAGCTTGTTTTTGCTGCTCTTCAGGCTGCTTCAACTTATTGGTTAGCAATAGCCATTCAAATTCCAAAAGTTGGCAGTGGCTTCTTGATTGGAGTTTATGCTGGAATTTCAGCCTTAAGTATAATATTTGCCTATCTAAGGTCTATCTTTGCAGTGTATCTAGGATTAAAAGCTTCAAAAGTCTTCTTTTCCAGTTTCTCTAATTCAGTGTTTGAAGCTCCCATGCTCTTCTTCGATTCCACTCCAATTGGCAGGATATTTACCCGGGTAAAAATGTTCTTTCAATCACTTCACTATTTAAAAATTTTGGGTTGGGTCAGTTCAGTTGTAGGATTAAAGCACTTACTGTCGATTCACTTGAATTGAGTTGATTGGTATGGGATTCATATTGGCCTGGCTATTAGGTTGATGATCCTGGTTCCTTTTTGGTTGATCAACGATGTCAATTCCACCAACCTAGACTGCTGAAAAAATATGGACTTTTTGAGCTGAAAATACAAGCTTGTATTTGGTCATTTGATTTGAGAAGTGAAGTGTCAATTTAGCTTTCAGGTCAAGTGGCTCAGTCCTCTGAGTTGTGTTCCTAGGTAGAACCATAAAATCAATAGAAAACACTCGCACCAAAGGAATACTAGAATATGTGTTTTGCCAGGTTAGTGAGACTATCCTTCTCAAAAGACAGTTAAAACTATGAAAATTAGGGTTGGCAATTTGGCATCACCTTTGCAATGAAAGTGATTCTCAGGTGCTAGTCAATGGGGTTATTCATAAATGTCTTGTTCCTCATTGGACTTTGCATTCTAAATGGAGCAATGGTTTGACTCTTATATCCAAAATGAATGTTGTGGTTTCTCATATTTATTGAAAGGGTAATATGGCAGCTGACAGGATTGCTAATATTGCAGTTACCCATCCCTTTTCAACATGGTGGTCATCGGATACTACTTTCTTTTTGTCCTATCTTGTGAGGGATATGACAGTCCTTCCAAATTATAGATTGTGAGGTCATAGGGTGCCAACCTAGTTGGGATCCTATCTTCCTCTTTGATGCCTATTCCTCTTTCTTTGAAAAAGGAAAAAAAACTAGGAAAATTAGTGGACAAAACTGCATACCGAACTACTCAAAACTTGTTATGGAGCTTAAGTAAATTCGAACTCAATCAAAAAATGACCAGAACACTCTTTAACTCAATCCAAAAACAAAAGGCCCTGTTTGAGGACATCGACCTCCTCTCTGGATCCATATCTCTGCCTTTTCATTAAGAATTTGTAATTATCTCTATCTTTTGGGTAACTTGATATTCCTATCTTGCAGGTTTCATCAGATTTGAGCACATTGGATTTTGACATCCCGTTTGCCATTGCCTATTCTGTTGCTGCAGTAATTGATGTATTCACAACAATAGCAATAATGGCCTCTGTCACATGGCCAGTACTGATTGTAGCCATTCCCGCAATGATTGCTGGAAAATATATTCGGGTGAACCCCATACTAATTGCTAAATTTTTCCCACTCTTCTATTCCTTCATCGATGAAAGTTTTGATCATTTTCATGTTGTTTTTAACTAAAGGGATACTATCAATCCTCCGCAAGGGAACTGATAAGGATTAATGGAACGACCAAAGCGCCAATTATGAATTATGCAGCTGAGACATCACAAGGGGTAGTCACCGTAAAAGCCTTTAATATGATGGACTTGTTCTTCCAAAACTACCTTAAGCTGATAGACTCGGATGCAAGGCTCTTTTTCTATTCAAATGCTGCCATGGAGTGGTTGCTTTTACGAGTAGAAGTACTTCAGAATCTGACTTTACTCTCTGCTGCTCTTTTCCTGGTTCTACTTCATTGGGATTATTTATCTCCAGGTACTTACAATCTTTGAGAATTTAATGCAGTTGAAATTTTAAAGATGTTGGATTCTCAACAACAGTTCAATTATTTTGAAGGGCTCGTGGGACTCTCTCTTTCTTATGCTTTGACATTGAGCAGTAACCAAATAATTATGACTCGCCGGAGCTGCAATTTGGAAAACTACATCATTTCTGTCAAACGACTCCAACAATTCATGCATATACCACCCGAACCTCTAGCAATTGTAGATGACATGAGGCCACCCTCTTCATGGCCCTCTCATGGAAGGATAGAGTTGCAGGAACTAAAGGTGAGAGTTATCAAACAACTCTTTGACTACTTCCAAAATTGCCTTCTTTAGCCTCTTCCAAAAAGCAGCTGGTCACTAGTTTATTTTTCTCTAGTAATCACTACTATAAATCTCACATTGAATTGCAGAATAAGTTGTCATTCTTGCTTCCAAGCACACTAGAGAACTTAAGAACTTCTAACTCAGTTACTTTAAAATTCTGATAGTTTTTGTTTCCAATTGTTAAAGATAAGATATCGTCCGAATGCTCCACTAGTTCTAAAGGGAATCACTTGCACCTTCCAAGAAGGGACTAGAGTGGGAGTTGTTGGGAGAACGGGAAGTGGAAAGACTACGTTGATAAGTGCTTTGTTTCGTTTAGTAGAGCCCGAAAGTGGAAGAATTCTCATAGACGGACTTGACATCTGCCCAATGGGTTTGAAGGATTTAAGAGGAAAGCTGAGTATTATCCCTCAAGAGCCAACACTATTCAGGGGCAGTGTTCGATTTAACTTGGATCCTCTAGGCATGTACTCTGATAATGAGATATGGGAGGTGAGCCAAACCATTCTACTTGCCAAATATTGGCCTTAGAGACTCAAATAGCATTTCAAATTAAGGCTACAATCTGATGCCTTAGAGACTTAAATAGAATTTCAAATTAAGGCTACAATCTGATTAATTGATTTTCCATTTCTAGGCCTTGGAGAAATGCCAACTCAAGGCTACAATCTGCAGTCTTCCAAACCTTTTGGATTCATCTGGTAAGCTTAAAAATTCTATAGACCACACAATTTAATTAGAGCCTCAAATCATCACTTGTTTTTGAATCAACAGTGAGTGATGAGGGTGAAAATTGGAGCGTTGGGCAGCGCCAACTTTTCTGTCTTGGAAGAGTCCTTCTCAAGAGAAACAGAATTCTAGTTCTAGATGAAGCAACTGCATCAATTGACTCTGCAACAGATGCCATTCTGCAGAAAATTATCCGAGAGGAGTTCTCAGGATGCACAGTGATAACCGTGGCACACAGAGTCCCCACGGTGACAGATAGTGACATGGTCATGGTCCTCTCTTATGGTATATATGTACATTTTCTTAATTCACTCTGTACGAGCTACATTATATATATGCATTTGTGACTCTAGTTTTGGTTGGTTTTGTTTTGTAGGGGAGCTGGTGGAGTATGATGTGCCTTCAAAGCTTATGGAGACTAATTCCTCTTTTTCTAAGCTTGTAGAAGAATACTGGTCCAGTTGCAGGAGGAACCCCATGTAGAGTTTTAGAAAATTTCAATGAAAATCCAAGACAGTCTCATATCAAGTGCTATATAAAATTTAATGGCTTGGCTTCATATATATATATATATTCACATGATGTGCATGAGTCCCAATTTTATTCAATTTTCTTGTGGATTAGCTCCATTGGGTAGAACAGTTGGTCTTGGTACGTACCTGCGTCTCAACAAGTGAAAGGTTCCATATTCCTAGCCACCATGCAGTTATTAACCGATACAGTTTGCCTATTAATTATAACTGATTAAGTAATGGATGCTAGCATCGTCGTGTGAACTTTTACCTTGTGTTTATTAATCTTGTAATGTTTAGCCTGCGTTACATTTTGATTGTGCTGTGTCTGAGCCATATTAGAGGCCAAAATCAACCTATTAATATAGTATACTATGCATGTTAGTACAATTCTAAATGGAAAGATTGTTAAAATGGTGACTTCCCTTTTTATATAAAATAAAATAATAAAACTTCTGTCTTCAACTCAAAGGTAACAACAAGGGAATAGAAATTGTCCTTCATGCCACATCTACCATCAGGTTCATCACTATAAACTCAGTTCAAGGCCCATGTACTATGGGCTGTTGGCAGATCATATCAAAATATGATTTGAAGCCATCATTTTTTTTTTTTCTTTTGGGAAGGCTAGATTCCGAATTCAAGGGAGGGAAATTTTCTATAAGAATAAAATAGGCATTTGTATGTACATGTGCTCGTTGCAATGGGTTCCCCTTCTTGTGACTTGAGTTTAATTTGTTATAAAGAAAAGACAATCCTTTCTCGGCTTTCTTATGATGAATTCTTACCTTACGACTGTTACTGCAATGGATCCGATGTTATTAAAGAAAAGCTAATCCTTTCTCGGCTTTCTTTTAATGAATTCTTACTTTACGACTGAAAGTATATTGCTTTTGGGCAACCTTAAAAGCAATATACTTTTCACAACGAAATGACCCATATTGGGGCTTGTGTCATGTAATTTTCACATATTGGCAGATCATATAATTTTCACAACAAAATTATCACCTTTGAAGACAAGGGCCTTTCTTCTTGATGCCTACCATCGTCCTTCAATTTTTTCTTAAAAAAAAAAAAAGAGAGAGAGAGAGAGAAAAGAGGATGGTAGGCATGAAAAAGAATGGTCCCTAGCTAGCTTACTGCCTCATTTTTTAAATTGAAGTGGACAAGGAATGGACTTGGATAACATCATGAATCACCTAGGGTTCTTTATAGTTTTGGTCCACACTCGACAATTAATTTTACCTACTCAAACCACTACTGCATATGCTCTTACTTTACTTTTAATGTGGGAACTTTTCAACCATCGAAATGATAATATAATTATTGGCTCAATCAACGGAATTTGAGAATTTATGAGAATAAATTTTCATTGCCAAATTTTAAGAAGTTGCCAAGATTCGAATCCAAGACGTTCGACTTGACAGCTCACCCCAAGTACCACTTGAACAATCCTTTGAGGTTATATACTGACTAGATCATTACTATTCTTATGCATATCATATATATCAAAAAGGGTGGGGCTATTTACAGCCCACCATTTTACTGAAAACAGCCCATTTAATATTTTTATTGGTCTATTTTACCATTTTCTAACTAAAGTCCACTAAGTTTTTAGGCAACCCATTAATATACAAAACAAAAATTTTGAAATGCCATGAATGCCCCAAGTCTAAATACAACCCATTACTCACAATCTTCTCAATCACCAAGCTTTTCAAACAACAACTTCTTCTTCTTCTTCTTCTTCTTCTTCCACCGCCATCAAACACTACCACCGCAGCCATGACAACAAAAGACTGTGGCAGCCACAGCGACAAACGCAAAAAAAAACCTTAGTCCCCAATACCCCAAACTAAAACATATTACCCCAGAGCTTTCATTTTAGGTTTGTTTGTATATTATTGGTAAACATTATATTTGAATTAAACATGCTTCAAAACATGAAAAGTAGCACTCTATAACTATTATGGTGTGATGGTATTACGAAAAAAAACCATATTTCGATCGGTAAATGGAAAAATAAAAAAAATGTGTTCGTGTTCGCATTCGGCCTGGTAAGGCCGAATGTTAAGATTTAATATTCGGTAATCCAACACCTAATGTGATGCTTTAGTATTCGGTAAGCCAACACCGAATATGAAGCTTTAATATTCAATAAGATAATGCCGAATATATAATTGTCGAATATTAAACCTACATATTCGGCATCAGCTTACCGAATATTAAAGCTTCATATTTGGTGTTGGATTACCGAATACTAAAGCATCACATTCGGCCTTACCAGGCCGAATGCGAACACGAACATTTTTTTTTTCTATTTTCCAATCGAAATATGGGTTTTTTTCGTAACACCATCACACCATAATGATTATAGAGTGCTACTTTTCATGTTTTGAAGCAGGTTTAATCCAAATATAATGTTTACCAATAATATACAAACAAACCTAAGATAAAAGTATTGGGGGTAATATGTTTTAGGTTTGGTGTTGGGGTAATATGGTGTTATGAGTAATATGGGTTGCTTATAGTATTTCTGTTATGTAATGGGTTGTATTTAGTAAAGGATAAAATTGGTATATTAATTAAATTTTTATTGTACTGCATTTAGTAAAAATACAAATGGGTGGGTTGTACTTATAAAATGGGCTGCCTTTAGTAAAAGGTGGGCTGTGAATAGCCCCACCCTATCAAAAATCAAAGTGATTTAATAAACATCGATTTCTCATAAATATTACTGTGAAAAATTGCGATAATTTTCAATCGTCACAGTTCTATATAATCTGTATTTTGAAAAATTAAACTAAAAAATGCATAATAATGCATGTCAACAACCAGAATTGGTTTGCTTTGAAATGCATAATCATATATGGGACTTGGATACTGAAAAGTTGTTTGCTTTGATGAACCCAAGATTGACCTATTGACAAATTTTCAGGCAGATAGTACCACCTTCATAAATAGAATTTGATGTACCTTCTCTTCCTCTATTTCTCCAATTGCTGAGAAGTGTAGCTCAGCCCCGTTGTGAAGTCTGCCTAAGAAAGCTCTGATGCCAAAGTCAGTCCTTAGCATTATAAGATAATTGAAATAAATGTGTTGAGGGGAGATGGAATACCTGTTTCTATGGAGAATTAATGCCCCTTTATTGAATAGGTGAGGTACCTTGTTATGCGTGTTATATATCCCGTGGCACGGTCTATTTCAAGGAGTGGTGCTCCATGCATGCACTGTGAATATTAAGAGAACATGGCTGATGGCTGTTGCAACTTGCAAGTTTCTTTCATGCCCATAATGCCTTAATGGCTTGCTAAACTTTTCCCATAAAGCTTTGTCAGGAAAATTTAAAGCCTTTTGCCATAAAGCTTTGTCAGGGAAATTTAAGCATACTTGCTTACTCAAATCAACCTGATTTACTGCAGAAAAGTTAAAGGGAATAGTGAATGGTGCTTGCAGAGTCCACTTAAGGCTTTGTTTGGCTTACTTAAGTTCAAGACCCTTGATGGGTAATGGTTGCAAAAGTCCGGTTCCCACAAAGTTTATGAACATGGAAATGCATTATAATGTCGGGAAGGACAATGGAAGATTTCAAAACCTGCATTGATTAAGGTTATAGAACCTTCTTTAAGGATGTAGAAACGCTTTCTGCTGAAACCAAAACTCCCATGCATGATCTGTCGTACTTTCAGACCAGATAATTAGAACGCAAGTCACGGAGGAAAGGTATTCATATATGTATGTATGTATGTATGTATGTATATCACCACGTGGTGATATATATATATAATAACATGCCAGCTACAGTCTTGGTGGAAAGCTAAATTTGCAGTTTTTGAACTTTTGGTATCTGTTGGTGTCTTTAAAGACACGTTTAAGTATTTCAATGGTCAACTCCTGCTGAATGTGAACGTGAATGTGATTGCTTTAAAAACATGGGTGCAAAACAAGAAATGAAGATTCAGTAATTAATGTATGATGATGCTTGATGGTTTCATTGCTGGTTTCTGATCAATCTCTTGCTATATAATCTTTTGTACCATTGTTCTGGTTTAACTCAAAACCAGAAGAGAAACTCTAAACCATGGATTTCATTGGGAGATCACAAGGTACCCAATTAGTCCTTTTCCCAGTCCTGCATGCTATGAAAATTTTTGTCCTAGTAATGTTTTCTTAGCTGATTTGAATATATATGCATTATGTTGTAAATTGTAATGTGCATTAATAGACATGAATAGAGTCAATTGCCTTCATAATTCTAAGCTTTTTTTGGTTTGTACAATTTGTCTTTCTCTATGTTCAAGGCTTGAAGCTTCTTTGCAGAATGCATATAAACAATAAAAATCACATTTTATTGTATGCTGATTTTATATTTTCTATGGATATGCAGGGAAATTCTCTTGGATTTGTGGGGGAGATCTTGACTTGAGATCTCCATGCACTCAAAGAATTGTGATAGATATATTAAATCTTGTGTTCCTTTTTATTTTCTATTTGTCTTATACTGTCAGTTCTAAAAGAAACCATTACACAAAGAAAGATTGGTTTTGTGTCACAGTTTTAATCTGCTCTGCAGTCACTAGCATTGGATACTTTAGTGTTGGTTTATGGGACTTAATATGCAAAAAGGATGGTGTTCAGCAATGGTGTTGGGTGATTTATTTTATTAGAGGACTAATTTGGGTCTCTTTGACAGTTTCCTTGCTTGTTCAAAGAACCAAATGGATCAAAATTTTAGTTTCTTTCTGGTGGGTTTGCTTCTTTTTACTGGTTTCTGCAGTGAATATTGGAGTTCTAGTGAAAACACACACCTTTCAAATCCTTGAGTTGGTGCCTTGGCTAGTAAACTTCTTGCTTTTCTTTCGTGCCATTAAACTTCTTAAAATTCCTGTTTCCCAAAACACTTCAAACAAGAATTTGTCCGAACCGTTATTGAATGGAAACTATGGAAAAGGAGTGAGTAAAAGGAATCAAACTGAACAAAGCAAAGCCAGTTTCACTAGTAGTTTGACCTTTTCTTGGCTCAACCCTTTACTGCGTTTAGGCTACTCGAAACCATTAGTTCTTGAAGACATCCCAGAACTTGTGTCGAAAGATGAAGCCTTCTTAGCTTATAAGTCATTCTCCTCTGCATTGAATCTCCTCAAGAGAGAGGAGAGATTGAACAATACCCAAAACTTGGTTCTCCAAGCTTTAGCTAAAGTTTACTCGAAAGAAATGATATTTGTAGGAGTTTGTGCAATTCTTAGGACCATTTCCGTTGTAGTTTCTCCCTTGTTGCTCTATGCCTTTGTCAAGTATTCACACAGTGAGCAGAAAGATCTGTCTAGAGGTCTCCTCCTTGTTGGATTCTTAACAGTTATCAAATTGGTCGAGTCTTTGTCTCAAAGACATTGGTTCTTTGATTCAAGGAGGTCAGGCTTGAGATTGAGATCAGCATTGATGGTGGCAATCTACAAAAAGCAGCTCAATCTTTCTAGCATGGAAAGGAGAAGGCATTCAACAGGAGAGATTGTGAATTATATTGCAGTTGATGCTTATCAAATGGGAGAAGCTTTTTGGTGGTTCCATACAGCTTGGAGCCTTGTACTGCAACTTCTTTTTGCCATCGGCATCCTTTGGTGGGTTGTGGGACTTGGTGCACTTCCTGGTCTAGTTCCACTTGTAATCACTGGCCTTCTCTTTGTGCCCTTTGCAAGGATCTTCAATAATTGTCACTCTCGATTCATGGTTGCACAGGACGAAAGATTAAGGGCCACTTCTGAGGTTTTGAATAATATGAAGATCATCAAGTTACAATCATGGGAAGAGAAATTCAAGGAAGTCATCGAATCTCTTCGAGAAAGTGAGTTCAAATGGTTGTCCAAATCACTAATTACAAAATCCTATACCACTATACTATACTGGATGTCCCCTTCTGTCATCTCTACTGTGGTGTTTATAGGATGTGTCATCCTCAGAAGTGCAACATTGAACGCTGCCACAATTTTCATGATCATTGCATCATTACGGAACATGTCAGAACCGGTGAGAATGATTCCAGAGGCTCTCTCAATGCTGATCAAAGTCAAGATCTCCTTGGATCGTCTCAATGCCTTTTTGCTCAATGGTGAGTTCAATAATAAGCACATGAGGATCCAATTGCAGAATTCAGACAACTGCATGAGAATCCAGGACGGTAATTTCCATTGGGAACCAGAAGTAGCTGTTCCAGCACTGAGAAATGTAAATTTAGAAGTGAAAATGGGGCAGAAAATTGCAGTTTGTGGGCCAGTTGGTGCTGGAAAATCGTCACTTCTACTTGCAATACTTGGAGAAGTACCCAAGATCTCAGGATCAGTGAGTAACACAATTTTTTTTTTGTTATCTTAGAAAGAAAAACCAAACAATTCATTACATCAAATCATACTAAAACCTGAGTTATTAATTTTGTTTCTGTTCTTGGTATAGTGTTTTAAATTGATTTGTGCTCTTGATTGCATCTAGGTTGATGTAGCTGGATCCATTGCCTATGTTTCACAAGCACCTTGGATCCAAAGTGGGACGGTTCGGGATAACATACTCTTTGGAAAACCAATGGAACAGACCAGATATGAGAAGGCGATTAAAGCATGTGCACTGGATAAGGATATTAATAACTTTGATCATGGCGACCTTACAGAAATTGGTCAGAGAGGGCTTAATATGAGCGGCGGACAGAAACAGAGGATCCAACTTGCTAGAGCAGTCTATAATGATGCTGATATTTATCTCCTTGATGACCCTTTCAGTGCGGTTGATGCACATACAGCCACAATCCTTTTCAATGTAAGAAAACAAGTTTGATTTTCTTTAAAAGCATGAAAATAAACAAGCAGCAAAAGCTTCATCATTTTGGATACATGAGTTGAATTATGAAATTTCAGGACTGTATCATGGATGCTCTAAAAGGAAAAATTGTCATTCTAGTGACTCATCAAGTTGAGTTCCTCACAGAGGCTGATAGAATTCTGGTAACTGCTTGCGATCGAGTGACTTCTCATGCATATGGGTGTCGGTATTTTAATAATATGTTATGTTCACTTTGTTTTAACTTTTGCAGGTTATGGAAGGTGGACAAGTTACTCAATCAGGAACCTATGATGAGCTGCTGATTGCCGGAAAAGCATTTGAACAACTTGTGAATGCTCATAAAAATGCAGTCACAGTACTAGTGTCTTCAAATGATGGAAAACAAGTCAATTCCCAAAAATTAGATGCAGACGAGCCAGAGGATTCTTGTCAGCCTTTCCTTACCAAACAGAACAGTGAGAGGGAAATTTCCATTGACAGTCTGCCAGGGACTCAGCTAACAAAAGAAGAAGTGAAGGAGATTGGTGATGCTGGGTGGAAGCCACTTTGGGATTATGTCCTTGTATCAAAGGGATCACTTCTCTTCTCCTTAACCATTCTATCTCAGCTTGCTTTTGTTGCTCTTCAGGCTGTTTCGACTTATTGGTTAGCAATAGCCATTCAAATTCCAAAAGTCAGCAGTGCCCTCTTGATTGGAGTTTATGCTGGAATTTCTGCCTTAAGTACAATATTTGCCCATCTAAGGTCTTCCTTTGCAGTGTATCTAGGATTAAAAGCTTCAAAAGCCTTCTTTTCGGGTTTCTCTAATTCATTGTTCAAAGCTCCCATGCTCTTCTATGACTCCACTCCAATTGGGAGGATATTTACCCGGGTAAAAATGTTCTTTCAATCACTGTACTACTTTAAAATTTTGGGTTGGTTCAGTTCAGTTGCAGGGTTAAAGCACTTTCTGTCGATTCACTTTCTGAAATGAGTTAATTGGTATGGGATTCAGGTTGGCCTGGCTAT
The DNA here is from genome assembly GCA_017140935.1 of Hamamelis virginiana. Classification (NCBI taxonomy): domain Eukaryota; kingdom Viridiplantae; phylum Streptophyta; class Magnoliopsida; order Saxifragales; family Hamamelidaceae; genus Hamamelis; species Hamamelis virginiana. The sequence goes on from JAESVK010001112.1 coordinate 292,150, forward strand.
TAGGTTGATGATCTCCGGTCCTTTTTGGTTGACCAATGATGTCAATTCCACCAACATAGACTGCTGAGCAAATATGGACTGCTTGAGCTGAAAACACAAACTTGGATTTGATCATTTGATTTAAGAAGTTCAGTGTCAATTTAGTTTTCAGGTCAAGTGGCGTGCTCCTAGATAGAGCCATAAAATCAATAGAGAAAAGCAATAGAATGCAGTCCCACAAAAGGAGTACAAGAATATGGTCTTTTTCCATAGTGAGACCATATATCCCTTTCAAACACAGTTAAAGCAAGCATCAACTATGAAAATTATGGGACAAAGTGCATATCTCTTCCTTTTCATTAAGAGTTTGTAATTATCTTTCGCATCTTTTTGGTAACTTGATATTCCTATCTTGCAGGTTTCATCAGATTTGAGCATATTGGATTTTGACATACCTTTTGCCATCGCCTATTCTGTCTCTTCAGCAATTGATGTGTTCACAACAATAGGGATAATGGCCTCTGTCACATGGCCAGTACTGATTGTAGCCATTCCCGCAATGATTGCTGGAAAATATGTTCAGGTGAACCCCATACCCCCATACAAATTGCAAAATTTTCTGCCTCTCTTCTATTACTTTATGGATGAAAGGTTTGATCATTTTCATGTTGTTTTTAACTAAAGGGATACTATCAATCCTCCGCAAGGGAACTGATAAGGATTAATGGAACAACCAAAGCGCCAATTATGAATTATGCCGCTGAGACATCACAAGGGATAATCACCGTAAAAGCCTTTCATATGATGGACTTGTTCTTCCAAAACTACCTTAAGCTTATAGACTCGGATGCAAGGCTCTTTTTCTATTCAAACGCTGCCATGGAGTGGTTGCTTTTACGAGTAGAAGCACTTCAGAATCTGACTTTACTCTCTGCTTCTCTTTTCCTGGTTCTACTTCATTGGGATTATTTATCTCCAGGTACTTACAATCTTTGAGGATTTTATGCAGTTGAAATTTTAAAGATGTTGGATTCTCAACAAAAGTTCAATTATTTTGAAGGGCTCGTGGGACTCTCTCTTTCTTATGCTTTCACATTGAGCAGTAACCAAATAATTATGACTCGCTGGAGCTGCAATTTGGAAAACTACATCATTTCTGTCGAACGATTCCAACAGTTCATGCATATACCACCCGAACCTCTAGCAATTGTAGATGACATGAGGCCACCCTCTTCATGGCCCTCTCATGGAAGGATAGAGTTGCAGGAACTAAAGGTGAGAGTTGTCAAACAACTCTATAAGTGCTTCCAAAATTGCTACCGAGCATACAAAGAGAACTTAAGTACTTTTAACTTAATAACTTTAAAATTCTGATAGTTTTTGTTTCCAATTGTTAAAGATAAGATATCGTCCGAGTGCTCCACTGGTTCTAAAGGGAATCGCTTGCACCTTCCAAGAAGGGACTAGAGTGGGAGTTGTAGGGAGGACGGGAAGTGGGAAGACTACGCTGATAAGTGCTTTGTTTCGTTTAGTAGAGCCCGAAAGTGGAAGAATTCTCATAGATGGACTTGACATCTGCTCAATGGGTTTGAAGGATTTAAGAGGAAAGCTGAGTATTATTCCTCAAGAGCCAACACTATTCAGGGGCAGCATTCGATTTAACTTGGATCCTCTAGGCATGTACTCTGATAATGAAATATGGGAGGTGAGCCAAATCATTCTACTTGCCAAATATTGGCCTTAGAGAATTAAATAGAGTTCCAAATTAAGGCTGCCATATGATTAATTGGTTCTCCATTTTTAGGCCTTGGAGAAATGCCAACTCAAGGCTACAGTCAGCAGTCTTCCAAACCTCTTGGATTCATCTGGTAAGCTTACTCAATATATTGCAAAATTCTAAAGACCACAAAATTTGTATCGAAACTCATATCCTCACTTGTTTTGAGTCAACAGTGAGTGATGAGGGTGAGAATTGGAGTGTCGGGCAGCGCCAACTTTTCTGTCTTGGAAGAGTCCTCCTCAAGAGAAACAAAATTCTAGTTCTAGATGAGGCAACTGCATCAATTGACTTTGCAACAGATGCCATTCTGCAGAAAATTATCCGAGAGGAGTTCTCAGGATGCACGGTGATAACCGTGGCACACAGAGTCCCCACCGTGACAGATAGTGACATGGTCATGGTCCTTTCTTATGGTATGTACCTTTTCTTAATTCCACTCTGTATGAGCTACATAACATATGTAGTTGTGACACTAGTTTTAATTGGTTTGGTTTTGTAGGGGAGCTGGTGGAGTATGATATGCCTTCAAAGCTTATGGAGACTAACTCCTCTTTTTCTAAGCTTGTAGAAGAATACTGGTCCAGTTGCAGGAGGAGCCCCATGTAGAGTTCTAGCAAGTTTTTCCGGCTATAAACCGATGCAGTTTGCCTATCGATTAACCAATTAAGTAATGGATGCCTACATCCTCATGTGAAATTTTACCTTGAGTTTATTAATCTTGTGATGTTTAACCTTTGTTATATTTTTATTAGGCTTTGTTATTTATAATAAAATTCCTGTCTTCAATTCAAAGGTGCTAACAAGGGAATAGATTGTCTTTCATGCCACATTCTGCAATCAGGTTCATCACTATGATTGTATATACATGGCTGAAATCAGGTTCATCACCAAAAACATGATGGATCACCTTGGACTCTTTCTGTCTTGTGACATGCATGATTCATTTTAGTTTTGGTTCTCATGGGACAATTCTATTGATCCAAACAGCTACAATAGAAAAAAACTTTCTAGTGACATAAACCATCTTCACAAAACATGGCTTGGAATGGCACAACTATACAAGAAAGCTTCAAAACATATTATGGAAAGACCTTCTAAAAGCCCATGTACTATGGGCTGCCTTAATTAGCGGGCTGCAGCTTTGCATCATTATGAACTCAGTTCAGGGCCCATGTCCTATGGGCTGTTGACAAATCATATACAAAATGACTCAATTACACACCAAAAATTTACTCAATTCAGCTTCTTTTTACACACCATCATTTACCTTTTTCACTTCAATTTTACTCTCAAAAAACCTGTTAAGATTCCTGAATTTCTTTTTCCTTTTCGGTAGGCAAGATTCCCGAATCTCGCGGGGGAGATTTTCTGTGTAGAATAAAATAGGCATGTGTACCGACGTGCACATTGAGATGGGCTTCCCCACTTGTGATATGAGTTTTGTTGTAAAGAGAAGCCAATTCTGAACTACCTTTTGGTGAGTTTTTATTTTACGACCGTTACTGTAGTGGACCCGTTCTCTTGTATTCCTAACTGAGCCACCCTATATCGTGAGCTTCCTGTGCATAGAATCATCAGAAAAGATCTGAAAATCAAGCTCTGCCATGGATGCTACAAAGAACTGTCATCTCTAAGCTTCACTCACAAAGAGACTCCATGAAACCAAACTTGGAGGAAGCTAGGATGTGGCCCCATTACTCATTACACTTTTCTTTATAGCATATATAGAATCCAATAGCTCTGAATCAAGACAGACACTAAACAGACATGCAAAATGGGTGTCATAAAGACTTGGTGTCCCACCTTCTCAGAGTCTCTCATATGCCATTAATCAAGGAACATGGTTCCTATGTACTAGCATTAAGGCCTGCCTTGCTAAAACATGCATAAGGACACATATTCTGAATACCCCACCCATGGAAAGTTGCATTATTGAGTTTGTGGTACATTTACACCACCATAACTTTTAGGGTTTCAATTAGTCACATATATATTCTGAATACCCCCCACCCTCTAGGGCACAACCCTTCACTGCCTCTCATCAGGGGTTTAAATAGCTTTGAATTAAAGGGATTCAAAGTTGG
>JAESVK010001112.1:311734-339400 GCA_017140935.1 Hamamelis virginiana
ATATATATATATATATATAATTTTATACAAAAATAATGTATAAAATTATAAATTAATTTATTCAAAAACTAGAAATATAAATTGGTTTAATTTTAAAAAAAAATTAAACAAATATTTAAGATACGTGACCGACCATTAGATAAAATTTTCAGTAAAGATTCTATATACAATTTTTTTATAAACGACACATGGTTTAATTACATGCATAACCAAGTTTTCTCTTTTATTTAACAGAAGTTAATTACAAAATATAAAATTAATTAAAATATTTGGTCGGACTTTTAACCTATGCAAAATGTCGGTTTTGTTTTGAAATAAAATAGTATTTTGTCTATCAGCTAGTGCTAGTCCTAAAATTTGCTTAATCGTTATAATATGAGAATTACTTTTGGGGGCCCTATTGAGAAAAAGATGACTTAGTTCGATCGCTTGGTATTTATAACGAGAGTTGGATATTTTGGGTTTATTTTTTAAATTTATTTCTACTTTTAGGTCACTCGGTATTCAATTTGTTTGTGACCCACCTTCAATTACAACAAATTATCTAGTACTCAAAATAATAAAATCTTTCGCTAAATTTATATTAATGGAATAAACTTAATGCGTCTAGATTTATGGAAGATACGAAGATTAAGGAGATCAATCACAATGGGAGATGGACCTAAAAGTCATACATGCTATTCCTAGCACTGAATACAAAATTGGTATCAAAATGTTACTTTGTTAAAAAAGTGCAGTAGTACTCATTACTATTTTTATTATTGCTTGAACATAATTTCTAATGTAACACTGTCATGAACTCATGTTAACATAAAAGTGTCATAACTTATTATTCAACATGATCTTGTTAGTACAATAACTAACTTCACAACAAACTTAAATATTGATGATATAACTCGAGTGTTATTTTTAGCATAAAAAGACGTAATTTATTATTAACATGATCATGTTAGTACAATAATTAACTAACTCATATGACATAACTAAATTTTAATGGAACAATACCAAACTTACCAAATAATACAAGTATTCTTAAAAAATTTGTGAATGGTGTAAAATTGTAGCTGATGTCTAAAGTTCTAGTCAAGGGTTTTTGGATATTTAAATAAAAATAAATAAATAAACCTCAAAAAGGTCAGTTTCGAAATTAGATCCAAAGAGAGGGGTATTTATCCAAGTGTAAACCTCGACGGCGATACACAGTAAAAAAAATTTGCAAAAATTGATAGCAGAGTCCTTGCAGGATGGTGATGGCGTTTTTGTATGTATCTGTGTGCTCACAACAAAGCTGATTTTTCTTAGACGTACCCTCCCTCCCTCCCTCCGTCATACAGAGACACTACGCGACACTGCATTACATTATACAGCACACATGGATGGGTGGTTGAATCCCCAACTTTGTTAGCACTTTGGCGCTCGTATCTCCCTTTCAATCCCACCCTCTGTCTCTCTCTCTTTGTCTATGTCTCTTTCTTTCACTCCGTACCTGCTTGGCGTGTTTGAGTGCTGTTTTGATGTGAAAGGAGCAAGATAAATGATATGCAGTAACGCATGTGTCTGGATTAGTATTCGGTATCACACTTTCATCAATCTTTGGTGTCAAAGTTTTGTGACCATTTCAAGAAATAGTTGTTTCTTTCATAGTTTTCACGTGATTTTGCGTGAGGATAGGGTGAATCCATTTCGGTCAATGTCGATGCATTATTGAATCCTTTTTTGTAGTCTTTTCTTTTTTATAACTTGTTTGAGTTAGAGGGAGGGAGAGTGAGGTTGATTGTTTTGTGGGTTAGGGTTGAAGATTGTGATTCCACAAGTTGAACAGTTGGTCCTGTTTTTCCGAGGTTTGATTTGCAGTTAGTTTTGTTGGTAAGTAGTTTCTGATAGGTGTTTTTTTTAATTTTTCTATTTTCCGTTTGTTTGCTGAGAAAAGTGAGGAAAAGGAAATAAAATAAGATTTTGAATCCTGTGTTTTGTCTGGATTTGGTTTCCAAAATAATAGAAAACTCACCTTAAATAATGGTTTTTTATTTTTCTTTTTTCGCGGAGATTTGTTTTCTGGGATCCCATATAGTGGAAAATTTTGATGTTAAATTTTTTTGTTTCTTTCATTTTACAACATTTTCTCAACGACCAAACAGAGCAATAATGTTCTGATGCTGATCAGATTTGGATTTTGAACATTTTGCAGGAGGATATCTTGTTTTTATGTTTCTTAAAGAGCAGGATTCGATTTGAGGCTGATGAAGGCGGTTAAGGTCGAAATTTGAGGTTATTAGCAAAGATTCTTCGGACATATGTACTTTAGCCAAAAAGCTGGTATTCCTCTCTTGTCATTTCAATGATTTGATCAGTTTTGGTTGGACATATTCCATATAGAGAAGCCTATATATAATTTTATATATGCATCATTGAAGCTGTTTCTTTCACCATTTTGACTCTGCGATTTGAAAGGCTCAAAAGCAATGCTAGTGCTTTATAGCAACTGAGAATTTGGCTTTGCCGGTGTGTCGTTTTGTACTGTACATCTCATGCAGAATAGTGTTTTGATCACTTTTTTTGATAACCTTTGGAAGGTTTGACTCAAATAACAAATAAGCAAAAGGGTTGTTTTGATTCGAGTCCGGAGGGAAGTTTTTGGTATGATCAGTTCAAGGGTTGTTGTCACTAGAATTGGAATGTTTGTGCAAATACATATGGTGGATCAATATATTGAAGTGGGTTCAGTTTGTTTGTCTGTTTCAGGGGGTTTCCTGAGCAAATTCATGTGAATTGGTTAAAAGGGTCTTTTCATGGGAGACTCTGGTTGTACTGAATAGAGCAGTAGGCATGTCTGTGGTGCAAATTGGTTGGTGGGGGCAGGGCAATAATGCAGATGCTTTGTTGGTTCATCTAAATATAGTCGTTTAGCATTGTGGGTATTCTCTAAAACAATGGTAAGTGTGAAGAATCTGGTCTGTTGAACAAGGAGAGCGGTGGGAATTTGAGGAGCAGATGAGTCTGCAACCGAAGCGTGCGAGGTCGGAGAAGGATAAGGGCTCGGATGTTGCCGAGAAGGTTGTTGTTGCGGTTAAGGCAACGAAGGAGATTCCAAAGACTGCTCTTGTATGGGCTTTGACTCACGTTGTTCAACCTGGGGATTGCATTACAATGCTTGTGGTTGTCCCGTCACAAAGTTCGGGTACCTTTTCTTGGCTCTATTGATTGTTGTGCCCCTTTGGTAGTCAAATTATGATTAATTGTTGGTCCTTTCTTGTTTGATGCTTTTATTGGAATATGCCAACATTGTTTATGCATTCATTTTGCAATTGATCACTTTCCTCTTGTTCCTTTCCTCTTGTTTATGCAGTCATTTCTTGTTTAGGCTCTGTTGTGGCCCTTTGGTAGTCAAGAAACTATGCCTTTTCTTAGATTAATATACTTATTTCCCTTGTATTTTTTGTGGCGTAAAGGTTCATAATTACAATATGCAAGTTAATCTGTTCACAGTTGGATCACTTAAGAATAGATCCTTTGTGTCTAATAATGGGCATGTCAATTCTGGATCCTCATCCATACTATTATTAAACTGTAACTAAGAAAGGCAAGTCACTCTGCAAAATACCAGGTTTCCAAATATTTTTCTCTAGCTTGGAAGACATGTGGCTGTCCTATGATTGATAATTCCACGACTCTATCGTTAAATACTTTTAGTTTTCTTCCTTCTCTTCAGGTAGAAAATTATGGGGTTTCCCAAGATTCGCTGGGGACTGTGCTAGTGGTCACCGGAGGTCTCATGCAGGGGCAAGTTCGGAGCAGAAATATGATATTACTGATTCCTGCTCACAGATGATCCTTCAGCTCCATGATGTTTATGATCCTAATAAGGTAAAGTACCTCAATATATGTATCTAGGATCAGTGTTATATGTACTCCCTGATTGCTGATGCATGTTTCTAACCTGACTTTGTTTCACAGATAAATGTCAAGATAAAAGTTGTTTCTGGATCGCCATGTGGAGCTGTGGCTGCAGAAGCTAAGAGAGCTCAAGCTAATTGGGTTGTATTGGACAGGTAATATTTCTATTTATTTATTACCTTTTAAGTTTGTCCCTCTTAGGAATGTAATTTATATGTCTAGGATTGTGAAGTGATACCGGTTTTAATTTAACAATGTTCTGTTCTATTTTTGTCAATTTCTTGCCTATGAAATCCTTGATTCAGCATTCTTGGTTTTTGCTATTAATATATGTTTCTTTTGCCAATTCTTACTGGATTTTTCGTACAGGCAGCTCAAACATGAAGAAAAACGCTGCATGGAAGAGCTGCAATGTAACATTGTGGTTATGAAGCGTTCCCAGCCAAAAGTTCTCCGTCTGAATTTGGTTGGATCACCTAAGAAGGAAACTGAAGCCACCTGTCTATTGCCTTCTGAGCCAGACGAAGCAACTGACAAACATCCTAAAAACAAAGATGATGCCTTGGATTCAATTCGAGGACCGGTTGTGACTCCAACTAGTAGTCCGGAGCTAGGGACACCATTTACTGCAACTGAAGCTGGAGCTTCATCGGTATCAAGCTCTGATCCAGGAACTTCACCATTTTTTATCTCTGAAATAAATGGAGACCTGAAGAAAGAGGAATTATTAGTCACAAAAGAAAATCGTGATCTTCACGAATCAAGTTCAGACACAGACAGTGAAAATTTGTCTCCATCTTCAACAAGTGCAGGTTTCCAACCTTGGATGGCAGAAATTCTCGGTTCTCATCGTCATTCCTCACAACACATTGACGAAAGCTCACAGAGATCCAATGAGAAGGCCCAGACTTCCACAACAAAAGCTTTGCTAGAGAAGTTCACTAAACTTGATCGAGATGCTGGATTCTATAGGCCTGAACTGGACTTTAGTGGAAATGTGAGAGAAGCAGTTTCACTATCCAGAAATGCGCCTCCTGGCCCCCCTCCATTGTGTTCAATATGTCAGCACAAGGCGCCAGTGTTTGGAAAACCACCAAGGTGGTTCAGCTATGCTGAGCTGGAGCTTGCTACTGGTGGATTTTCACAAGCTAACTTCTTGGCTGAAGGAGGGTTTGGATCTGTCCACCGAGGGGTTCTACCAGATGGCCAGGCAGTTGCAGTCAAACAACACAAATTGGCTAGTTCTCAGGGAGATCATGAATTTTGCTCAGAAGTAGAAGTCCTGAGCTGTGCACAGCACCGAAATGTTGTTATGCTGATTGGGTTCTGTATTGAGGACAGAAGAAGGTTGCTGGTATATGAATATATATGCAACGGTTCACTGGATACACATTTATATGGTAATTTCTTCCTTCATCTGTGGAAAACATATTGTTATCACATTGCAAATGCACTAAATTTTGTGATAAGTAATGATGAGTGACAGTTATAAACTTATAATGATAGACTGACCTCTGCCAAGCAGGGCTTGGTAGGTGAATTTATACTCGGCATAGGTTGCTATCTTACTTAAAAATCCTTGGCATATCCAGTGGTCGCGTATTTAATCATTGGACCCTCTGTATATGAGGGCTTGCCTTACTATTGTTGTTATTAATTTATTATTAATGGTGCCTTACCCAAACTATTTGGGACTGGCAATACGAGGCTTTTTCTGCCATTACATTCAGTGAATTATATCTTTAGTTGGACTGGAATGCAAAGATCTTTGGTAGACACTTTGAAATTTTTTTCCAGTTCCCAAATTTGAGAATACGTATTGCATGAGCTGACAAACATGAAACAAGTCATGAAGTTCATTTTCTTTAAAATCTAATGATTAATTGAATGTTCATCAGCATCTCATTGTGAGTTTAATTCTTTTATTTTGTAATTATTTTTCTTGTAACTTAGTTTTCTCTTGTACTTCTCTGGCTGTGAACTTATTTACGATTTGTAATTGCAGGACGTCATCGAGAACCATTAGAATGGTCTCCACGACAAAAAATCGCTGTTGGAGCTGCTCGAGGGCTGCGATATCTTCATGAAGAATGCAGAGTGGGTTGCATTGTCCACCGTGACATGAGGCCAAACAACATTCTCATTACCCATGATTTTGAACCACTAGTATGTCAAATTCTTTATATTTTCTCCAACTATATAATCTTAGATGGATAATAGGGAATCAGAATATTTACTTCTAAATATCATATGATTGTTTCAATTCAGATCTGATCCCTGTTTATCCTGATGCAACCTCTTGGCTAGAAAATGTACTAATGTTTTATAGACCTTCCAATCCTCCAGCGACTAGAATTTCAGAGAAAATTGTTGCTTATTTTGCTACCTGAAATCTGTTTCTCAATTTTTCTAGTTCTACCAAATTGTTCATAGTTGAAGCCAAAATTTTGATGCTCTATTTTGAAGCATCTATTATGGGGAAAATATAGATGATTTTGTAACCATTGTGAGTCTTAATGGTATGGACATCATAAAATTTTGATGCTAAACAATGATGTGATGGTTGAAGATTTTAAGCCTCAGCATTTTTTTTTTATGTTTTGATTTTAAAACTCCAATCATTATGTCCAGGGTTGTATTTTTTTCAATTTTAAGATTTTATTTGATTTCTACAATGATTTAATCAGTTCTAATACTGACACTTTATTCTATGGACAACTTTGTATATTGGGATGTTGCAATTTCCGTGTTTCAAATGCTTGATATGTGCGTTTCACTTTCCAGTCTGTGGAAATAGGTTGTGAAGTGTTTGTGATCTTACTCCAATTTTTGGTGTGCAAGGTTGGAGATTTTGGCCTGGCAAGATGGCAGCCTGATGGAGATACGGGTGTGGAAACAAGAGTGATTGGAACATTTGGGTAAATTTTGAATGATAGTGTTTAGAGCTTGTACCATCTCCATGCAGCTACACTTTCACAGAATCAAATAAACCTTACTCTGCTCGTGTAGGTATTTGGCTCCAGAATATGCTCAAAGTGGTCAAATCACAGAAAAAGCTGATGTTTATTCCTTTGGGGTGGTGTTGGTGGAGCTTGTTACAGGACGAAAAGCTGTGGACCTTAATCGGCCGAAGGGCCAGCAGTGCCTCACTGAGTGGGTATGGTTTTTAGAATTCTAATGATCTATCTATTGGCCAAATCTAAGCTTTTGAAGTTCCAGAATACTTGCCTTTTTTTGAAATTATTATAATACATAATATTATTGAGAAGCATGACAAATACTTGCTCAAAAAAGTTATTTTGTACCTCCAGACTGAGGTTTTTTTGGTTTGTAGTCCTTTTTTGTTATTTTTAGCTTATGTTTTTCACCGCTGAACAGGCACGTCCATTATTGGAAGAATGTGCAGTTGATGAACTCGTTGACCCAAGGCTGGGAAACCACTACTCAGAACATGAGGTTTGCTGCATGCTGCATGCTGCATCCTTATGCATACGACGGGATCCTCATTCAAGGCCTCGCATGTCACAGGTAAGAGAACTTTGAACAGAAAAAAGTACTCATCTTTCAGGACTCCAAATATTTTCAGACTACTGTCTTAATATCTAAATCATTGGAAGTCATCTGTTTGGGTTGGCATACTTTAGTTTAAGCTCAATAGTGTGGTAATTATTCTTTGTTGGACCCAATATTTCAGTTGCCTTATTATTTGTTGACACCTGAAAAATAGAAAGATTTCTTTAGTTGTTTCCCCAAAGAGACAGCACATTATGTTCTGGAGTGTGTCCTATTTGAACTTATTTTTAAATTCCTAGAAGTTCCTTGAAAGTGTATGGCTATAAGTTTGGGAACTGGGAAAATGGAATTACAAAGCATGGTATTTAGAGAATATGGGAAACATGATATAAGGAAACAATTTGGAAACTATTGGTAAATCTGAAGAGAAACCTATCGAGAAATTGTCAAAATGGATAGAATGCACTGAGAAAACAAAAAACCAATTTGTGAAAGTATTTGATCAAGTTATGAAAAATTGGTAAATCCCTTAAATTGAAAATTCCATAAACATTTCACATAAGAGAAATTACATTTTCTTATGACAGGAAATGTTCGTTGGGAACAGATAACTTAAAATTTTCACAAGGTTTCATTGGTTTGAAAAAAAAAAGGTTTCCTGCAACTGCTTAAATAGTTTTCTCGTGCATCACCTCCTTGAACAGGAAAGTTTTCTTCAAGATTATAGTCAGGCTTTTGCTTATTTGTTCCATGTTTTTTTTTGGTAAAGGTTCTTCGCATACTGGAGGGTGATATGGTCATGGACTTAAATTACATGTCCACACCCGGATATGATGTGGGCAGCCGAAGTGGACGAATTTGGCCAGAGCAGCAGCAGCAACATCAACATTACAGTGGTCCATTGTTAAGTGAAACCCTGGAAGGGTTACGTGGGAAGCTCTCCCTTGAGTCAATTAGGGCGGCTTTCTGGGAAAGTGATAAGGCCAGGAGAACTTCATGTGAGGACGATTTGTAAAGAGCTCATCTGCTATAAAGTACATGCATTATATGCTAAATACGTATTTGGCCTCTTTTTTGTTTTTGCCCAATTCCTTTCTTTTCTTTTTTGATTTTTGTCCAACGCTAGTCTAGATCTTGCTTCTGTATAGGAGTTAGGGATAGCAAGGTTTTGTAATTCATTGGGAAATGAGGAAAATTGAAATTAATTGGCAATGTTACAACCTTGTTTAAACAAGGAAGCAGCTCTTTATATGTCATCTTTTTTCTGATCTAAAATTATAAAATCTATATTGGCTGAGTGGTTTTGATCTTTCAATTCTGGGTTCGAACCCTCATGAGGGTTCACCCGCGAGCCCGAACAGGTTGATCCCTGGGCTTATTCGATGCATGTGGCTTGCAGGTTATTGTGAGCATCTGCAAGCGTTAGTCTCAGCCCTCTATGGGGCAGGAACACCTTGTTAGCAGAGAGAAGGCAACAAAATTATTTACACAGCTGATACTTACCTTTCCTCAACAAGTAACAAGACTGAGCAAAAGAAAGTAAGAAACAAACATGACAGGAAGCAACAATACCGATTGGAGCTGAGATTTGTCTCAACCTCAAGAAGAGAACAAGACTTGAGACAGAAAATATTGAAGTTTGCAGTATTAATGAAAAGGAGAGACCAACTGACCAGAGCTGAGGATTTTGAGAGAGATTTGCCTTTACTCAAGAAGCAACAGTGATTGAGCAAACAAGAAAACAAAAAATGACAAGCAGCAACAAAATCAATGCAGGTAAGATTTGTCTTAACCACAGAAAGAGAACAAAACTGAGCAAACAATGAAAGTTTGCCGCAGCATTAATGGAGGGGTAAGAGACCCACTTTCCCTCAGAGCTGAGGATTTTGAAAATTTGAATTTTGAAAGCAACCCAAAACAAAACTTTATCCAGATATTACAGGTTTTCTGATCATCGATAAAGCCTGGAGAGATTCAGCATAAGACAAAAAGACAGGTAATTTAGAAATAGACATTAATGGTGGTTTGTTCTTGGTGCCTAGACTTCACAGTTTAGTCCCCACTCATTTCTTGTCTCCACAAGGGCAATGTCAGTTACCTTGTTGTCCAATGTAGACTGATTGTTGAGCACAATCATCTGCCGATATCCTGACAGACACCGTGCCTTGTAACTCATCTTGTCAGGGCAGCAGCTGGATCAATGCTAGCATTGTGGTTGAGCTGTCTTTGAAAGCTACCCATTTTTCTTGGTCCGCCATACGGGTTTAGTGAATGAATTCTCCTAATCGCTGGTTTTGCTCACTCTATAAATCTAGAATTGGAAATTCAAAATGCTAATCCTTTCCCCATCCTCGTTCTTAGCAGATCAGAAATTATAAACAGGTGCAAAAACAAACGCAAAAATTCATTATCATCTCATCACTCGAGTATATGTACATTTGAAATATGGCGACATGGAAGTACCTACCAAGGATGCATGTGCTCTGGATTCTGAGTTATTTACAAGATGAAGTGGTAATAGGGGAAAGAAATACAAATCCTTCTATGAAAATAAGACATGATAAAAAAGATATTCCGGTAATTTCCTGAATAAGAGAACCCAGAAAATGTTCAAACTTTTGAAAGCACATTTGCCAACAAAAGTCCCAGCACAGTAGGGAAATCTGCTTGTTTGAATACGAATTTCGCAAATGCTAAGCATAATCAATTTACAGCTGGAAAAGAAAATGACTGCAAGAACAATTCGATAACTCCAATAATCTGTGCATCACGGAAGTGTAAAAACATGAAATGGATTAGTTAAGGATCCTGTAATTAAGTACCCCAGGGGCATCAAGTCTAGAAAAGTAGGCATTCAAGTATATCCTTGACAAGCATCATAAGTTACCATAAGCTCAAATTTTGTTTGGGACTCATTCCTGTTTTACAGACACCAGGAATTCTTTAACACTTCAATAAATCAAGATGCAAGAAATGTTTTAAACCCAGCAGGTGAAGTGAGGAACTCTGCCAAGTCTAGATATCTGCTATGCATATATCAGGAAGAATTGCCGAGCAATAATATATCTATGCATGTGTGTGTGTGCGCGTATGAACAGATCGAGTGCTCAAAATTCGAAAATGAGGATTAAAAATTCGAAAATGAGGATTAAAGGCCCCAAGGAAATATATATTTCTGTTTGGTTCGTGAGAAGATCAATAAAAAATGAAAAGAATTCAAGAAGACGGCAAAGGAAAAGAGAATAATAGTTTAAATTAGTCAACATGAAACTATATTGCAATGAAATTCTAAAGGCAACAATTCTCTTACAGCAGGACAACGTTGGATAACCAAAGTCATCCTTCCAATAGAGTAAGAGAGACAACTACAAAACCCGCACGGTCTGGGAAACAGTATTCAGTGCAGTAAAGTTGAAACTGAAGTTCTGGAAGTAAATGTTTGAACTTTGCTGGTTTGCTCCCATTCTTTTTCTAGCGCTTTCTCATCTTAGACCTTGCATATCTAAAGAGCATCAGACAAAAAATATCACTTAGTTGCAGTCAAATAAATGTGACTATTTAGCAGGAGCATATTAGAAACTATAAACCAGGTTAAGAAAATATACTCTATGTGCATGCCACCACGGTCTGATGATGCCAACATGCTATCCTGAAGGTCCTCCATGACCTTATTCGCTTGTTCAATGTCCTGCCAATATGAACATGGTTAATGAGATCACAGTCATTATAAACTTCACTTGGTTTTGGTAAAGGATTGATCTCCAGCGATAAATTTAGATGTAAATAACACGATACTTAGATATGTTACCATAAGGCAATAGCTGAATCATAAACTTTTGTCTTCTAACAAAATAATTGGACTCATTGATATCCTGGGGCCCTTTTTTCTTGATGGACTTACAAAATAATTTGATCTTTCATATTTCTAACGTCAATTGAAAAATCAAGAAGAGATTCTTCAATAGCAAAGAAACCCATGCCTTGTAAAGTAGTGCCTCCATGCAGCTACACTAAATAGAACAGTGGAACAGAGACTTAGAAATCAATTGTGCCGAGTAGGATAAATCTTAGTAGAACAAATCATGTGTTTGGTAACATGGATAATGGTATCCCTTGAGAAAATTGAATTGGTCTATCATCCACTGTTTGCCTACTCTTTTTTCTTTTTATTTTTCCACTGAATATGGAAAATCATATTATTATTAATAGAATAACTAACATAATTGCCATTGGTACTGCCACACCACCTCACTACCACCACAAGACCACTGTGACTACCTTAAAACATGTTAAGCACAAACATTGCATATACCAAGCACTGTAACCACCTTAATAGATTCTAATTTATTATAGGAATGTTTCTAGGAATTTGTCTTTTAATGTGAAAATTTATGATTACTTTCCAATTCATCTTGCCTCGTATGATTTTATAATCGGAGCTTTGAATTAGGTTTACTTTTCAAAGCTTGTTTTCAAATGGCTCTTTACTTCCAAAATAAAATAAATAAATAAAAAGGACATTTAGATCTAAATAAATTATCTTTATTTATTTTTATTTTTTGTAGAGCATGCTAGATTGGACGAGTCAATATGTGAATGTTATCTTTTCAGCATTTTCTAACATGAAAATTCATTAAAAGGTTTGGGTGACGGGTTTCAATATAGATTTTTCTAATGCATATATTTTGACAAAGAAAGTTTTTAAACAACCATGCAATGAACTCTAATATGAAATGATAATTTTTAAAAATAAAAGACAAGAGACACTTGAATCATGAAAATTCACTATCTTATGCTAGACCACTCCCTCAAAAGACATGATGACCTAGGATATTTCCATAAATAGAGCTGAATGTCGAAAAAAGGATTCATGTAGCCAACTCATAGTTGGGAATTAAGACTTTGCATAGCATTCTTTGAAACATAATGAAGTATGTTTCCTCTAGACATATTAGTTACCAAGAAGCCTATTGTATTGATTAAGTCAAGGCCCATAATTGTCAGCATCAACAGCATGTGATACCTCAAAATCAGCAAATGCAACCGGCATTCCACCTCTAGCACGCATTTTGAGCATGTTGAATCCAGGATATCTGATGCCAAAGAAAATACAAGCCATCAAGTACCCTAGTCAACAAATCACTAGATAATGAACACAGTAGAGATATGGAGATAACCAGAGAACAAAGCAGACCATAGAGCACTTAGTGAGACAAAATATAGAATTTCAACTAAAAACAATGTTTAAAATGAGGATGCAAAGTGCAACTTACTGACAAAGAGCTTGCTTCAGTTCATCTTCAGTGCAATTCGGACCTAGATTTGCAATAAACAAAGTGGAACATTGTGGGACACCTCCTTCATCAGTCTTTTCTGGCTGCTCCTGCAACAGTGAATTTAATGTAAAAGCCAACTCACACACATTGATACAGAAATTCATGAGTACTTGCAATGGAAGTTTCCGTTAAGTCTTTACACAGAACTCATACAAACTTTTGCATGGTAATAGTGGAAATGACTAGAGAGCTTCAATACACCCCACTAAGGAAAATAATTAAAATAGATTGCAATAACTAGTCTATTATTAAAATGGAAATAATAATCATCTTAACCCCTCCCTCCCCCTCTCTAAGGATATTTCAAAAAAATTTACTTGAAAAAATATAACAAAATTATGAAAAATAGAATAAATCACACTTCAAACAAGACAATATTGGTAGAAAATTGCTTTCTGCAAAGTATATATAATATATGATATACTGTATACGAGTCATTCATTTATAGCTTCAGAAACTCACAAACTTCTTGCTTATTAAGAAACTTGCTGAGAATACTACTACTACGACTTTGAGTAGGAAACATATAGATGGTACCTAAGAGATCCACACTAAACTGAATAAACAACAAAGAAAATAAGAACTTCCATTCCTGTACTGAATTTGTAACAGGAAAAGACAAAACAATCTATGCATCCCTTACAAGCACAGAACTGAGAGAGCACAAGTAATAAGATGGAAAACAAAGGAGCATTCCAACATTAACAGAACAAGAATTTCTTGTCTTATTGCAGTAACAGTTATCTTTATGTTCATGCATGCCTACATAGCTATTTCACTTTGAAAGCCACACCATATGGTTGCACATTTTTTTTATAATATATGAAATTCAGATAGCAGGTGAGATAGTAAAAAAGTGCATCTTCACAATGTAATGAATATTTTTAACAAGAAACAAGTTTCATGGTTCTCACTTACATTTACAGCAGCAACAGCACTGTCAGGATCGACCACTGTCTCACCACTGTGCATTATTAAACAAGAGGATAGAGTTAGCGATCCACAAGAAAGGTCACCAGAACTTAATGAAAACTCTTGGGTTCAATAAGCTGAGCACTGTGAAGTATAGAAAATGAGACTTTCTAAGTGAACAGTTATTGTGCTTTGTGAATGCCTTCAACCTCTTTGCAGTAGCTAAATCATTGTTGTTGCCAGAATCAAGATTGTCAGTCCCAGATGGTTCATCAGATTCACTGTCTCCTGTATGTGCAAAATGTGCCAACATGTGCAAGTGAGCCGCCACAGAATCAAGTTTAGGTGGCAGTGCCTCCCTCTAAATAAGTCTATATTGTATACTGATTCTTTAGGGGAAAGGGGGGAGAAAGAAAAAAGGATAACATATAAAAAGATAAAGAGTGGTTAACTGATTACATCACTATCAAAGAGGGAAGGAGGGAAGGGCACCGGGGGATTAACATAAGTAGTCTCTATTTCCATTGAATTTCATAATTAAACAGCACATTACCATCATCACTTGACGTTTCTTGGGCATTAGCTGCTGTTTTAGTTCTTTTATCAATAACAACATAGGCTCCACCACCTGTGAACAAGAAACAAAGTCAATTAACCATTTGACAAAGCATGAAGGTAAAAAAATCTAAGTAAACCAGAACTCAGATTGGGGAAACAACTTGAATTATAAGTTACACTTACATTAGCATAATACGCAAATGCAATGGCATACCTGGTTTACGTTTTCTCCTTGAGTTTGATCTGGCCAGTTCAATATGCAGAGTGGAACCAGTTTGAGGATCAAATTTAACACCCTGAAAATGATCATGACAGGAACAACATGCTAAGAAGGAACATAATATTTAAATTAGCATTAAATATTCTAATTACTGAAAAGATATGTATTCGATTGGTTTAAAAACTCTACTGGAGCATCCAACAAGGAAGGTCCAATTGAAAATGCATTCCAAACAGAAGCCCAGGTTTCTGACAAGTTTACCATGTTTTGACTATTGAATTGGAAAACTTTGATGAACTGCCAAATCAATGTCATTTAACATTTCAACAAGCAACAAAAAATTATTGAAATGAAACAAAAAAATATAATTAAAAAAAAATAAATCCAATTTTAAAAGAATCAGCTTTTCACTTTTAATTTACCTTCCAATGAGTAACTGCAGGAACTGTTTATTAGCGTTTAAAATTGGATGCCATTCTAATTTCATTGAACAATATTTAACTCTTCAAAATAACATTAAAAATCCTACTCTTCTAATTCTATCTTTTTTGACAACATTATTGATTACGTTATGAGTTATGACACAATATTCCATGACCAAAAAAAAATGCAGAATAAAACCATCAAATTCCAATCTGAAGGCAGAATAAGAATTAAAAGAAACACATATATTGCAATGAAGTTAAATTCTCACATTTAATGCATGAAGTGCAGCAATTGCTGATTGATGATTAAAAAAGGTGGCAAATGCGACAACCTACAAAGAAGAAATGTAGCCAGTGAGATGTTATAAGCCCTACTCTTAATTATCTGGAAAATGCTGAAGAAGCTTAGAAGAATTTATATAATTTTAGAGGGGAAAAAAGATGCAAAATGAAATCAACTAATCAACCTTATCTACCATCAAGTACCAGGACCCCTATAGAGTTCCAAAAATGTTAAATAACCATGGAAGAAGAAATAAAGTGCAAATTACACATAACAAAAATGCATTCAGATCCTTATAATAATATCAACAAAAACTGAAGTAAGCCATCAAGTATCCCATGGAGGTCCATAAAAGTATATATGTAGCGGACTAGTAACACAAACTATTAATTGGTTCTCAAAAAAATAAGTTGCATAGCAGGCAAATCTGTATTACTGATCTCTTTTCTTTTATTCTTCTTGGGGGAATAACAAAGGAAAAGATAGACAACGAAAATCCCTTGACTGATGCAAAAAGTTCTAAACAGTTGGGGCCACCATCAACAATAATTCATGTTTGAGAAGCAAGTTAATTTAAGGGTATTAAAGCCACACATCTTGTTAAAAAAGCTTAAACTTTAAACAATTGAATTACAGCCTCCTTGGTCTCTACACCCCGCCGTTTCACTGATACACGCATGTACACACACAACCCATAAAGTACCAAGCCTCCCAGAGTTCCAAAAATGTTAAAGAACCTTGAAAGAAGCGAATTATAAACAACACAATATTATTAGACAACAAATTATTTGAAAAACTGACCATCATTTTAGTATTAAAATGTTAAAACAAGAATAGAGATGCAGTTCAAAACTCCATATTTATGCATACTTTCAGAGATCAATCAGCAGTTTATAATAATCTCTTTATTCTCTTACTGGCCTATCTGATCAACACTACCAAGCAATTCAAACTTAAAAAATTATCAAAGTGTAAAAGCATATACAACAAACTCCTTTAAGAACCAAATGGGATTAACTCTATTTGGTTAACAAATCGAGCTCTTCTTTCTTTAAAAAACAAAACTGCACAAAACATAACACACAAAATTCTCTACTTTTTTTTCCTTTTCTTTTCCCCAGTTTTCCTACCAACCAACGGAGGGTAAATTTCAGCATCTAATAAAATAAAGCAAGCAAACAAAACCCTAAAACTATCAAAATGATGCTGAAAACAAAGCAAGCAAGCAAACCCAAAAACCATCAAGATTCATTAGAAACTCTCGAAAAACCCAATGATCACTCGTTCAGTTTCTAAGTGAACGAAGGAAAAAATAAATTAAACTTTCTAATACTAAAAGTTTCATCATTTGACTTAGTTGAGGTAAGCTTTCCAATTTTCTAAAAACCAAGACAACCCGAAAAGACCCAAAATTTTCTCGGCCAAACGAAACAGGAGAATTGACCAAATTTTGCTTGTTAGTAAGATTTAACAGTTTAGTCCTATATACACGCTACATTGTATGTAAGACTCAAAATTTTCCTGGGAAACAAACACAGTTCAATTTTCTCAGCACAATCAAATAAGAGAGTTTACCTGATTTTTCTTGTGAAAATTTTTTAACAGTTTAACCCTATACAAAGACTAAATTGCATGTAAGACTCAAAATTTTCTCGGGAAACAAACAAGATAGATTTTCTCGAGAAAAACAAGATGGAAAACCTGGTCACCACGGCCAGTGTACTTAAGCTGGCAAGAATCGAACCCAGGACGTCGGCGAAAGAGGTTGTGAATCTCACGCGCTTTGATGTCGTCGGGGAGGCCGGAGATGAAGAGTGTGTTGATGGTACGGTCTGCGTAGGCGAAGTCTTGAGGTGGTGGTATCTGGTGGAGGTAGAAGGGATCGTATGGTTGATGTGTCATGATAGAATCAGAAGATTGGTGGGTGTTGCAGAGATGGACGGCTGAGATTGTCCGATGAAGAGTTGGCTCCGGTGGTGGCGGTGGCGGTGGCGGTGGCGCGCTTTGAGAGTGAAAGACTTTCAGTTGGGGTAATGGAGGAGAGGAGAAAGCATGAGATTAACTTAGCCCCTGTTTTTGGGAAAATTTACTAAAAGAAACAATCATTTTTTTCTTTTTCCTATAAAGATATCCTAATCAAGCTTGCGCGTATCCGACTAAATTATGCACAAAGTTTTCGAAATAAGACTTACGTCTTACAGTCCGTAATCCTGAATATTAATAGTTAATAGGAGTCGAACCCAGGATCAAGTGGCTTGGTATACCCTTAGCTCAGCTTATTCAACCACTAAGTTACTTACCCTTAGAGAATAATGTCCTATTACTTTTAGCACAGAGATCCAAAAATATTGAACCATATTAGAAAGATTGTGACCCATTGTTTGATTATTTCCCTAACTTTTCTTTTTTAAAAAAAAAAAATGGTTTCTAGAAAACAAAAAACTAAAAAAATAAAATGTTTCATTAGTCTTATTTTTTGATAGATATAAATGTTTAAAAACTAATTAATTTCATAAACCAAAACCATCCAATATGAAAATTCTATTTTTCTTTACTCTTGTTTTGGATCCTAAAAATAACAAAGAGAATGAAAATAAAAAAATTTAAAAATGTTTCAAAGCGAAAATTATTTTAATATAATTTTTAATATTTGCTTTTATTTTTACTTTTTTTTTTTTAAGATTCAAACAAAGTTTTAGTTGGTAATAGAACTGAACTTGTCTCGCGATAGTATAAGTGGAACCCATATGGAGATTCGAGGTCTCTAGGTGGGCGCACTATGTGATCAATCATCCTTGCCAAGAAAAAATTGTGGCATATATGGCTATGTATTTAATCCCACATTATCTAATTAGAGAGAGTTTTTGATCTCAATGTAAAGGTGGTTTTTTTTTTTTTAATACCCGTGACACATTTTTAATTCATAAGTTTGCAACTAAAGCGAATAATATTGTGTATTGAAAAATAGAGGGCGCTACACAATAGTATATCATAGTTAAATAACAAGCATAGCATATTATACTTGCACATGAGTAGGGTAAGTAAGGAGATTAGGTTTTAAATAACAGGCATAGCATAATATCATAGTTAAATAACAGGCATAGCATAATATCCTCGTCTTTTAGCCATTCTCACCCTTTCTCGTCTTAATGCTGATGCTGATTCCTCGTACATAAGACCTCGTATAATATAATCTCCCCCATCAATGGTCATGTACTTAATCCCACATTATCTAATTAGAGAGAGTTTTTGATCTACATATAAAGGTCGGTCGTCTGCTTTTCTTCTTTTTTTTTTTTAATACCCATGACACTGTTTAAAGTCATAAGTTTGCAGCTAAAGCGAATAATATTGTGTATCGAAAAATAGAGGGCGCTACACAATAGTATATCATAGTTAAATAACAGGCATAGCATATTATACTTGCACATGAGTAGGGTTGCCTAATGTAAGGAAATGGAAAGTTTTAAAGGAAACATAAGTTTTTTTTCCTTTCCTCCTCCTCCTCCTCCTCCTCTTCTTCTTCTTCTTCTTCTTCTTCTTCGGTCATATTTGTATATTTTTTTTTTTTTTTTTGTTGTAGAAAACCATTTTAGTAAAATTGAAGCCATCACAATTGTTTATTAGTAATCACTAGGTATTGCTGAGCTAATTAGCTAATACCTAATTAGTTTTAGTTAGATTAGGTTTTAAATATCATATATTCTTCATTTTAAGGAATTCTATTCATCCAATAATCAGGGTGTCAAAATTCGCTCTCAATACCTCTGTATCTTAAAATATGGTTCTTTACCGTACCCTTTTCTTGTAAAGGAAGATTAAATATTTAAACTTCAATTTAGTTACTTAAAAAATGGTTTGAGGAAACTCATTCCACATGATAGGGTATAGGATTGTTACCCAAAAGCAATAAAAAATAAATATACAAATTTCTTTTTATTTTTATTTTTATACAAGTAATTAACCCACCAATGGTTTTACCCACCATTGAACCAACATTGCCGAGGAGCTTAGAAGTGATGCCAAAAGGATTGAACCAGAAGTGGCATGGAGCTGAGCGGTTGGAGTCTTTCTTGATGGTAATACTCAAGGGACCCTTGAAAAATATGAAAAGTTGAAAACCCAATTTGGTATAAATGAGTCCCATTAATTGTCCCCCATCCCTCCTCTTGGGGGGCAGGGAGGTCCAGATCATGTGTGTGAGATGTCTACTTCTACCGTTTCAACTTTTTAAAGTGTGTACTGTCCATCCAAATACATGTCTCAATATCTCATAAATTGACCGTCAGATCATTGTGATTTTTGGCATGCTTGTCATACATGGGAATAATATTCAATCCAACGGTCAGTTTTTCAAAACACTGAATTTACACTGGTCAAAAGGCCTTGAAACTGCTAAGCTGCACTATACTTGCTCGGCAGCCAAACCAAAGTCAGAAAATAGTACATAAAAAGTGGGACAGAAAACCTCCACTCGTTAAGGAGAGTAGGGAATTCTAGTGACTACCTGATACTATTATTTTATATTTTATTTTTCCTTATCCTTTTTATATTGTAATACAATTTTTTTTCCCGAAAAAAAATTCAGAACCCTTTCATCACATATCATTTGAAACTTACAAGAGAAAAACAAAACAAAACAAAACAAAAAAGTTGTTAAGATAATTTGAAATCATTGAGTGAGAGACTAACAAAATGAGGCCTCCTAATACTTCTTCGATGTTGACATAACAAAACTTCTCCACGGTACATTTCTCTCTATGAAATAAAAGTTGTGCATAAGATCTATCATTTTCAATATATGACAGTTGGCATGTATCATATGCCCCTTAACTTTTAGAAATTAATCTAATAATTTTTCGATGTGACATCCATCCAACACTCCCTACAATAAATAGAGGTCGTATTTGTATGATTATAAAAAAGATGAATCGGCATCTCGACCATTGATTGTATATTCATATAGGTCCATATGATGTACTAGCAAATGTCCCATGCCTTGATTGAGCCAGTGCAAGGGATATGTTTCAATTCTCCAGCAAGGTTTGCGGGTACAATTGGAACATATCTCTTAATTGACTCAAATCATGGAATGGGGTGTTTGCTTACCACATCTTTTATGATCATTGGTCGAAATGCAATGATGATCACATTTTCAATGATCACCTCCACGAAGAAGAATTAAGCACATTTTCTTCATATCATTGGCTTTGTAGTGTGATAGGTTTGAAATTTAGAACTTAACTTGGACGTAAAAATGTTGGTTTTTGTGAAATTTGAGTTCTATTATTAATGGCCTGTTTGTTACGAGGGAAAAGTGGGAGGAGGAAAAGGAGAGGAGGGAAAAATAGAGGGAAAAATAGATTTTGGACATGTTTGGTATGGAAGGAAGGGAAAAGTGGAGGGAAAAGTGGAGAGAAAAATGGGGGGAAGGAGGTATTCAATCCGCCCAATTTCGGGCGGAAAGGTGGGAGGAAAACTGGAGATCAGCTTATGTGGACTTTGAAAAGACCATTTTAACATCAGTTTTTTGGTTTAAACCCCTCAACCTTTCCAAGGAAAGAGCTGAGAAAGAGAATTTCATAAATATTAGAATTTGTTTTTCTGACAAAAAGTAATTTTAAAAAAATTCTCATCGGAGACCCACTTATAAAATTATCATTTCTCAATTATGAACATATAACTGAATCTTTTTAATGCTTATTAGAATTTAGTAGTATAATGTCATTTTAATTAAATATATGTGGGGGTATAATTGTAATTTAGGTACTTTACTTCATTTCTCTTCTCTCAATTTACCAAATACATGGAAGGAAGGAAACCATTTTTTCATCCATCATACCAAACACACAGGAAGGAAAAAAGGTTTCCCTCCCCTGAGGAAGGAAAGCCCATCCCTCCTACTTTTCTTCCTTCTATTTTTCCATTCCTCTTACCAAATGGAGCATAAGGTTCGGGGGGAAAACAGAGCAAAAAAGAAGCTTATTGCATCGTTAAATTTAGGGAAAAGGTCACATTTAAAATAATATAAGAAAACAAATATATAATAATGAGGAAAACAATCAAAACAGTAGGAAATAATAACATTACTTTTAAAAAACAAGAAAAACAAAACTAGAATAAAAGAAAACCACATTTCAAAAAAAAAAAGAAAAAAATCCCACCAAACTAACAATCAAAGCCTTAGTCAAGACTCAAGAACTTCAATTGAAACGACGTACTATCAGGGAGAAGAAGACGAAGGTCCGGCACCAACACCAGTACCCGCACCCGTACCGGCCAACAACCCACCCGTACCCGCTGCCTCCTCTTCATCCAAAAACAAATCATCCGTTTTCCTAAACGCCGCGTGTAGCAACACCAGCACCACACCAATCAGAAGCGCGACCAAGATATTGAGCGTCGCGTGAGTTAACAGCAGAAAGACGAGTGTAAGAATTGATAAAACGATCAGCACCACTCGATCATCGATCGTACGGTTGAAAATCGCCAGCGGCTCATCTCGCAAGAAGTACAAGAACAACCAAGCCGCCATCATGATTACGAAGACGATGAGCGAGATTGGATGCCATAGCAAGCTGAGGAAGAGAATCAACAGAACAATCATGGCGTAGTTCATACGAAAGTACGCAATATTGATTCTAACCCTAGCGATCGCATCGCGAAAGCTCGGAGGGATGGAGACTGATCGGAAGGCCAGCATTTCTCGCCATGGTCGTCGTGTTCCGAGGCCAGATCGTATCTGTTCCTTTGTGCGGGAGATGTACTCCAGTGTTGTTGATGTTCCCGGCGTTGACGTCGGAATTGTGCCGTATTGTGTCATTTTTTCCGGCAAGGGTCCGGAGATTGGGTAGAGAGTGTTTTGTTGGGTTTGAGAGAGGATTAAGCAGAAGACGACTCGGTGTAAAATATGGAGCGTAGAATGCGATGTACTGAATAAAATAAAGCTGCTGATTTGATCGGGTACAGCTGAGGACTGCTGTTATTATTACTCCCTACATGTATGACTTACACGTATACAAAATATTTATGAGTTATTCCCAAAATTTCCCAATTTACCCCGATTTATCAATAATTATTTTAAAAATATTGCCTAAATAAAAATTAATTTATCCTGAATTTTATTAGTTCATACAATAATATTTAAAAAAAAAAATTACAAAACTTAAATTTGATTAATTAGATGAATCTTGGTACTTTTGCATAACACTTGGCATTAAAATTGGGCATGTCTTTAACCGAATTGAAAAAAATAAATTAGTTTAGTGTGCGCAGATTGATTGAGAATACTCCTTCTCGTAATATTGAAAAAAATGCAATTGAGCCAATACAAGAAAAGCAAAAAATAAAAAATAAAATGGTGATATGGGTAATGATCATAAAATCATAGGCATTCAAGTTGAATCACAAATTATTACTTAGGATAAGGCTAAGCTATTCCAAATAAAAATAATAATTTCATCAAAAAATGATTATCAACACTAAAGTACAAATAAGAAAGGACGAAAGTTACAAACATAAATTTTCTTGTATCGATTTAGTTTTATCAAAAATAATTTGAAAAATTCTTGAATTATTTCAAATAATAAGGATATTTTACATCAATATTGTTGATATTTCAATCAATTATGTAAATAAAATTTACATTGAAATAATTATGGAAATGGAGCTTTGTACATGAAAATGGATATTTTTGCCCTTTTAACAGTAAAAAAAATTGAATTCATTTGAAAATTTTCACATGATGAGTAATTTTGTAAATAATCATCACAAATAATCACTCATTACCAACAATATAAAGAATCATCAAATTTACACAAAATCGCCGATCACCATAATTTCTAATAATCACAATTTTTATTAACAATCACCAATTACCAATTATTGTCTGTACAGGTTATTTCAAAACTTTTTAACATCAAATCATTTCATCACTTGTCCCATCAAACATTAAATGCATGCATGATATATATAATAACCAAAAATACATATAATCACCAAAGTGTTATATAATCACCAATCACCAAAATTACACATAATAGCCAATAAAGCACAGAATCACCAATTTGCAAATTTTACATATAATAAAAAAAAATATGTGTTATCACCAATTTTCATTAAATTATCAAATTTGTATTGAATCACTGTTCACAAAATGGGAGTTTGGACATGCGGGAATTGGAGTAAGAAGGCGATTTTTGTTTTTAATTATTTATATTTTATTATTTGTTATCATTACTTATTAAATGTGATTTGACTATTCATATGGTGATTATCAACAAAATTGGTTATTGTATAAAAATTGGGGATTTGTGATATTTAACAAATTTGAGAATTCCTTTTAAAAATGGTGATTATGTGTTCTTAAAATGTATTTTCATCAGAAAATTATATTTCCATAATTATTTCAATATGAACTTTATTTCCGTAATTGATGAAAACCGTAGCAATATTGAGGTAAAATGTCCAAAAAATAATGAAATAAAAACGCTATATTCTTAATTATTCTTATAACATGCATTACTTATACAAAATTATTTCCAATTAATAATTCGACATTTTATTTTATAAAGTACAAAAATAATTTTTAAATTTCAAATTTGTCACTAAAATTTAAATTTATCATGATGAATGAGGACAATATGAAGCGTATAGATGAAAGAGGTGCATGGGGAGTGATGTGGTGTAGGCACATGATAGTGTTATGGTGGGTAGTTTTGTGCAAGTGTCCGACAGTTTCAACTACCCTTCTTACAAATCTTATGGGGATAAGAAGCGGATAAGACCACACTATAAGCATCGTGGGGACGTTAATGGTGTAAAGACGGCAAGCCTCCAAACAGGCCGGCCAGTTGGCCACGTGGCATGTTGGAAGCAACGAAATAAAGCTGTCACACAAAATATCTGATGTGGTACGTGATGGTAAGCCAAGAATTTGTTTACGTGGCATGATGGCATTGGAACTAGGAGTTCTGAAGGATTGAATATTATATGTTCTTCGGCCAATGGGTAACTGCCACGTTTGTAGGAGGAGTTCTTTGACTGATGAAATGGGTAAAAATTTGGGGAAGTGGTGAGGTGCTGTGGGAACACATTTAAGTATCGTGCGGTTGTTGTCTGCTTTTGCTTGGTGCCATTTTATAATTCAATGACCGACATGAAAAAAGAAAAATCAAAATGACATTAATACCCTTAAAAAAGTGGCACTTTATGAGAATGTAATGATTGCACCCTTTTGATTTTTATAAAGTTTTATATCATAATTTATTATTGTGTGTAGATAATTTGTGTTCCATTTAAAAAAGAAAAAAAGAAAAAAAAAGAAAGATAATTTGTGTTCAATGAAGTAGGAAATATATGTGAAAATTGAAAATACAGCAACAAATATGAAAATGTATAACAATTAATGTTAAAGCTGGATTGAAGGCAATTTGAATCTTGAAATGAGACATTCAATGCCATATTGAATGTTAGGATTATATATAATTCATCTTTCTTAAATATGTCATGGCGAAATCAAGACTAAGTAATAATATTTTAATTTTTTATTTTATTCGGTACACTTTAACATGTACCATGACGAATACATGCTAATAAGATCCCATAATTATTTGGAACACATGCTAAGCTAATAAGTCTACTACGATTAGTGTTTTCAATTAGACCTTAAGTTATCATTCCTAGTTAGAATAATCATAATTCTCTTTAGAAAAATGCTATGCATCGCTACAAGTATCGACGAAAATGTTGTAAATTTTCAAAGCTACGTACTCCTATACTGCTTATTCGTAGCTATACTTGTTGCGAAACTTAATTTGTAATAGTGTATAGAATTACACGTGTCTTAATTATCTTGCTCCTATACTGCTTCTCATGATGGCTAGCTCGCAACAGCTTGAAAACAAGGTTGCCCTTAATGAACTCCAAGCTGAACAAATATAATGTGTCCTTCAACTCCAAACCTCATCCACCTTCAAAAGACATACCTTTACAGCCATGCTATGCCTTAGCTTGTGAGATATTCCCCCTTTCTTTAATGGAGATTTCATATGAAGTACTGTATTTTTCATGATGGAAAAGCTCAAGTGCTCATGACTCAATTTTTCCACCAATCATGCACACAATTTGGCCTTAACCTTTTGGCAAATGCTCTACAAAAGCTAGAAGTCAGCTTCTTTTCAGAATCGTGGAAAATCATTAACAACAGGCCATAGTTAGTTGTGGTGATAACTGCTGCACTCATTTTATCAGTCAAATCAATCCTACTTTTTTCTTCCTAGCAGCTTGCATGGCAACATGGCAAAAGTTCCATCAAAATGTCTAGTTAATCTTCAAAGCAGGTGGCTAAAGTTGATTACAGGTGACTAGTTGAAAGGTAATCATGGTCACATCGAGTAGTTGAGATTTTTAAGGCATTTGGAGAGAGAATGGATTCATAGCAAACATTGAAATCGACACACACATATATAGATAGTTGGTAACACATCCCAGTAACCGAACACTCGACAGAAGTACGACTGCCTTTTTTTTTTTTTTTTGGGGGGGGGGGGGGTTAAATCAAGTCAACACCATCTCGAGCTAGCATGATCTATCGATCAAATTGTCCCAAAAAATAGGCATAATATCTGATGCCAATATTGTTACCTTTTAACCTATGACTTTTATTTTTTTAAAAGTCTAGCTGCTCCTTTATGCGTCCGGGTTTGCTGGTGATCATCCTTGTGATCATTAGGTAGTGAGCAACCATTAGATTGGCGACACGGAAGGAAAGGGGCAGATCTAAGGACTGGGATGCTAAACGCATACCATGACTGCCATTTTGGCCAAACAATTTCTAACGTTAACAGAGTTAACATTGCCGATGAGAGAAAAAGTCCTTTGGGACCCAAAATTTCAGTCGGGTATCATCTCTACTATCTTAATGATCAAGAATTCGTGAACCAAACCCCAACGACTAACTCAAAAATTTGAAGTTTAAAAAGAAATTTGTGCATCAAAACTGTAAGATCTTGGTTGGTTGCTAAGAAACCACAAGCAAATAAAACTCCAAATATGTTTGGTTGCTAAGAAACCGTAAGAAAATAAAGCATTTCCTCTCCAAATTTGTTTGGTTGCTAAGAAACACCAAGAAATCGCATGAAACCACAAGAAAATAAAGCATTTTCTCTCCAAATCTATTTTGGTTGCCAAGAAACTCCAAGAAAATAGATAATTTTCTTTCCAAATCTGTTTGGTTGCTAAGAAATCACAAGAAACCACAAGAAAATAAAGCATTTTCTCTCCAAATCTGTTTGGTTGCCAATAAATCCCAAGAAACCACAAGAAAATAAAGCATCTTCTTTCTAAATTTGTTTGGTTGCTAAAAAACCGCAAGAAAATAAAGCATTCTCCTTTAGAGTCTTCATTTTGCTAAAGCTTGAAGAAAAAGAGAGAGAAGAACATTTGGGTCTTGAGGAGAGAGAGAGAGAGGAAATTGAAATTGAAGGAGTTAACGCTGGCAATATTTGCTTCACCCCCAAAATGACAGCCCATCAAGTGTTTTTGTCCACAACCCTTAGATCGTGTTAGTTGGTTGTGTCAACCATCTAATGACTATTCAATACCTAGTGATGATCAAGAAGGTGATCATCAGCTTTGCTGAACGCCTCCTTTATCGCCTTCCCATGCACTACTAACCTGATCTATATATACTAGAAGCTTCCTTAATCTGACTTAAAAAAGGTGAAAACTTTGATCTTCACAGTAATACCAGCATACAAAAAAGGAAAAAAAAACAAAAAACAAAAGAAGAAAAAGAAATGACTGGCTCAATCATCATATCATCCATACATACATGGTGACCCATAAAGGTTCCCCCATGCATATTGGTGACACATTTGGTAAAAAGGGGGACAAGGATACTTCTTTAAATATTCTTTCTCATCATCATTTTCTTTGATCTATATGAAAAATGATGTCAAGGTACTGCTAGTGACTAGTGAGTGGTGACCAGTTAAAAAGACGGGTCAAGATGAGCAATGTAGGTTCTCTAGCTAAAGGTGCCTAATCTAAAACATTTCATTAAAAACCATGTACTTTTGGTTTAAGATTTCTATTGCCTAATTATACATTAGATGTCTTGTATTATGTGGGTTCATACATGTATTATATAGGCAGCAGAATAGGGTGACTGGTGGGAATCTTTAAAGAAAACTTGTTGGAATAGTAGCTACCAAAGAAGATACGGTGTTTTAATGCGCAAATGCAAACAGTCATATTAGGAAAATTGAGTTGGTGTGAAACGAAAATGGTTAGTGTAGGATTCTTTCATCTTAGAAATATTTTCAATTATATTAAATAACAATCAAATGTAAATTTAGTTCCCTATAAGGAATAGTCTCTATGAATATGACATATCAGTGATCCATCATCTATTGTATGTGCGTGGGTGGGTGTGTTTGTGTGTGTAGATTAATTATTAAAGCTGATTTTATTAGTATAAATAATATACTAATTAAAAGCTAAAAATGTCATTTGCTAAATAGC
>JAESVK010001115.1:0-16602 GCA_017140935.1 Hamamelis virginiana
ACTTGATGATCCTATTTTTTAAAATAATTTTGAGGGCCCTAGGCAACGGCCTTGCTAGCCTATACCTAGGGCCGGCCTGTTTATACAAAAAAGAAAAAAAATAAATTATCTCAGCCATTTTTCTTTTTAGTTAAAATCCTGAATTGTCCAAATCATCGAATTTATGGTAATGTCAAATTAGACCATTCGAGTTATCAATTTTTGAAAGTGATGGAACAATGCGCATGCTCACTCCCTTAATTGGTCCGATTCATGTACGTGGGGCATTTTTTTGAAACTAATGTCATAGCAATAATGGTCACTTTGGTTTCTAAGCACATACAAGTCATACCAGTCAATTTACACTTTAGGGAAGTTTATATATATATTTGAAAATAACTCGTCTTTTTTGAAATTTGCAATTTGTTCATCAGGAGTTTTTGGTAAATTAAAAAGGAAAATTTGAAAACACCGCGAACCCTTTTTTTTTTTTAAATTATTATTATTATCAATATGAAGGAATTAATAAAGTAGTTTTAAAACACCAAACTATTTTTATTTTTATTTTTATTATCAATATGAAGGAGTTGATATAATAAACTTTCATATGGCAAGTAGATTGATAAATATACAAACCCTTGGTTATGTTTGGTTTTGCACCTGATGTTTCTTGCATCAGGTGCCCTCTTGTAGAGCCAATTACAGTACAAATTTTAGAAAAATGACCATTGGATTAGATACCTCAATCATGTATGTCATGCCTGCCAAAAATCACAGTAATCCAACGGTTGGTTTCTGAGAAAACTGACTGTAAAAAACTGTGACTTTTTTGTTCTTTAAAATATTATCAATTTTTCACAGTCAATTTTCTCAGAAATCAACCGTTGGATCACTGTGATTTTTGGCAGGCATGGCATATATGATTGGGGTATCTAATGCAACGGTCAGTTTTCTAAAATTTGCACCGCAAATGGCTCTACAAGAGGACACTTGATGCAAGAAGCATCAAGTGCACCTTATATTAGCACTTCTGTATATATATATGAATTTGTGATGGTGCTTGAAATGACAGAAGCTAAAAACAAAGAAGGGATATCAATCAAAGACTATAGGTTACTAATTAATAATGGTCAGATACAGGCCCCCTTAGGTAAGCTCCAAGAAAAAGTCCAAAAGTCCTTAGAGTTTGGATATATTGGTTCAATCTTGAAAGTCAGTCCTCCAAAGGAAAAGGATTAGAACATATGATATTGACAACTACCCAAAAAGTCCTCCCATTCAAGACTTAATATATGGTGGAGCATCTTTTACCCAATAATTCACAATTTCTTTCTTCTTTTTCTTTTTCTTTTTCTTTTTTCTTTTTTGAATATGCTTAGAATCTTGTACCCTATAGAAAAAGGGTGCAAGATGTTGAAGAAAAAGGGATAAATACAAAAGTTTGTCACTCTAATGGTATTAATAGGACTTTCTAGGTGACCTTAGTGTGAGATCAAGGGTTGATGAAGTCACCCACAATTAATAGATGTATGATATTCTTCTATGTTTGGAAAAAAAGAAAAAGAAAAAAAAAAAAAAAAGAGTAATTACTTTGGTAAATATCAGAAAGAAAAAAAAGAAGAAGCAAGAAACAAAGTCTCAAACCATTGATTCAGTTGTTCAAAAACTTATATAAGGAAGTGAAATGTAGATGCTTAAAAAATAAAAAAATAAAAGAAAGTTACTAGGATTTATTTTTCTAATAATTGTTAGTTTGGCAAAAAAAAATTATATAAGAAAATAGAATTTCAAATTCTCCTTTATAATTTTTCTTGTAAAATATGTGAAAAGAAACTGGAGAGAAATACTTTGTCATAAGGGAAAAAGTTATGCGAGTGATTAATTAGTAATAATGTTCACTGACTTTTTTATACCGCGTTAATAAAGGCACAGAAAGTGAAAAAAGTTTCTCTACTTTTCCTGTTAACCAAACAGAAATTTATCCAATTTCTATAATATAACTACCTAATTTCTCAAGTATATAACAACCTAGGAAACTCCTCACACGTGCCTCAAAAAAACAAAGAAAGAGTTGGTGGGTTGCATTGCAAGATAGAGCTAGATACATGGATTGGTCCCTAGTCCCTGCCACATCTGACTCAGTCATTTGGGCATGGCACTAGTCTTTGATGCCTACACATTCAAAGTACATAGTCATGTCTTGCAAATTGCTTTCATTATCATTAATTCTTTTTCTAAGCCAGCACCAAATTACTGGGTCCTACTCCCTAAGCTTTTTGGATCAGCCTCTTATCTCTTTCGAGGTTTCCCCCCTTGGTCCGGCGCCGTCGCCCGGATCATCGGTGGAATTATCTGTTGTCAACACATAAGCAGGATTATTTTTATATGAAAAAAATAAATTAAAATTTCAATTTACAATAACCGCCTTAATTAGTTTAAGAAAAAAAAATTAGCAAATTTTTTTTTTTTTTTTAAATTGTGGTACGTAAGCCTCTAGCATTAGTAGAACGATAATAACCTAAATAATTCAATGATGATACAATATTAAAATCTTAAAATTTCTTAAATGGGTGGTGAAGTAGGTGATATAAGATTTGTTTTTTTTGTTGTTAGTGTATTAGGGGAAGAAAGGATTTTACATTTTACAAATAAAATAACATTCAAAATAAAAAATTAATGCTGTACGCTGCTAAAAAATATTACTATAAAAGAGCACTACTTGATCAACCAATGTTGTATATATAATGACTAAATTTTTTTGAATAAAATAAACTAAATTAAAAAAAAATAAAAAATTGTTGCGGTCGTCGGTCCAAATAGTTCAAATTTAAGAGCTTGATCTATATATAGCATTGTGGAAATTAAGAGCAAGTTGTTCAAATTTAAACATTTATATATGAAACTATATATTATAATAGGTATCCAAATTTTGCAAAGAATTAGGTGAGGAAGCTAGAAAAAGTTAAAAAACTCAAAGTTGGATTGTTGAATTGTCCTTGGTGGTCCAATTAATAATTGTCCCGTAACGAGCACGTCTATTTAGAGGAATGGTACATTTTAGGGAATGGTTCATGAACCCGTATGCTTTCATTGAACCTTATGAAGGGAGAGGCTTAGCTCAATTAGCTCACTCACTCACCCATTATTCTTCTAGAATCTGTAGGCTTATTCAAGCACCATGTCCATTTGCTGCACATGTTTATTGTGACAGAGTAGTAAAAAGTGCCCTAATGAGGTAGGTCCCAATGGGTTCATGCCCCTTTTAAGGTTCATGCACTTGCAAACAGTAAAGGGTTACTCTGTAAGTGTATGCCCTACATTTGGGGACATGAGATTTTGTCACGCACAAGACGCACTAGACATGCTAGACACTTTTTTCTATTTTTCTTTTTGGAGCTTTTGTGGGTTTTTTTTTCTTTGTTTTTGTAAACACACGACATATTTTAAAGCATTAAATGCTTTGTTTGGATGGAATGATTTGGAGAGAGAGAAAAAAAATATCAACTTTCCCTTATTTGTAAGTTTAATGACAGGGCGCTGTTAATTTATTTCTTATGATTCAATTGATCACATTTCGGCATACCAAATCTAAGATTTCCGTTTTGAGTCTCCTGGACCACTTATCCAAGGTATTTTCCTTGTATCTTACTTGGTATCCGTGGTTAGTAGGATATTACGGTCACCCGGGGGTTAGTCGAGGTGCGCGTAAGCTAGTCCGGACACCCTCGTCATAAAAAAAAAAAAAAATTGACCACATAAATTATTAAATTGTTTAAGTAAGGCCCAAAGTTAGCAAGAATTTGAGAACCGGGAGTAGCATTAGAAATTCTAAGGGACTGTTTGGAAATCCAATTAAGCGACCGACACTAGAACCCCAGTGGCCAACAAAGTTGGTTTTGAGAAAAGTGCTGATTCTAGGTAGGAATATTCCCAAATATTCTTAACCTAATTTACCATAATTAGCCTCTTAATTAGTCTAATAAATTAGACTTCATTATCACATACAATCAGCAAGCTCTATATGTAGTGGCTAGGCCTAGCTAACCCCATCATCATCATCATCATCATCAACATCTCTTTTGAGCCAGATTACATGAATTATATATCCCTAATCTGAGTGAACATTAAGCAAGCAAGTGCATGCATCTTTTACATATATAATAATTTCAAGTTAAGAAATTTATGAAATTAAAGGAAGAGGTGGTGCTTGATCCCATTCTTTAATCATACTTTAATCCTCATTAAACAAACGTTGATAGATCGATACATTAATCCATCGAAGAAGGTAAGATTTTATGATTAAACAAATAAGGATGGTTCCCCATTATCTTTAATCTAGTCAATTTCAAAGATAAAAGCATTCAACCATTATCTTTAATCTAGTCAATTTCAAAGATAAATTCATGAATGCTTTTTATTAATTTATTATGCCCTAAAATGCTTTTATATATATATATATATATATATATATATAACATCATCAATAGGATTGACGCATGAGAACCACCAATAAAATCAGTTAAGAACACAAGCCCTTTGATCCCATTCACTTAATGCATGATTCATCTCAAGATTTCAATCTAATAGCTCAAGGATCTTAGCTAATTTCAGTTAAAATGAGGTATCTCTCATAAGAACATTTTCATATATATTAAGTGAATGAGATCAAAGGGCTTATGTTCTTAGCTGATTTTAGTTAAAATTAATGAGATATAGCTGATAAGAGAATTTCTGTATATTAAGCTGATTTTAGTTAAAATTAATGAGATATAGCTGATAAGAGAATTTCTGTATATATATATATATATATATATATATATATAGAGAGAGAGAGAGAGAGAGAGAGAGAGAGAGAGAGAGAGAGAAGTGATCTAGTGAGCATATGCGCACTTTAACTAAAGTGAGCAAATAAGACAAGCCTTTGGATTCCCATTCACTTAATGGAAGATTCATCTCAAGATTCCAATCTAAGAGTTTTTGTTCTTTACTTAGTTTATCTTAAAATGCGCACATGCTCACTAGAACATTTTTCTATATGTATATATATATATATATATGGGTCACCTTCCCCTAATCATTCTTTTTACAATTATTTCTACCATCCATTTTCAAAATATCAATGTGAGTCGAATATTTTGAGAAACCGATCGTTGAATTAGATATTCTTTTTATAGAAGTCATATATACGAAATATCACATTGATCGTTAGATTTAAAAAAAAAAAAATCACATTAAAAAATTGCGATATTTCTAATAATAATAATTTTTCACAGTGACATTTTTCAGAAACCAACCGTTGGATCACTGTGATTTTTGACATACATAATATATATAAGCAGAATTTCTAATCCAACGGTCGGTTTCTCAAAAATATTCAACCCACATTGTTGTTTTGAAAATGGATGATAGAACTAATGGTAAAAATAATGGTTAGGGAACCTGTCCATCTATATATATATATATATATATATATATATATATATATATGATCAGCTATGTAAGGACGTTCTTACCTAACTAAGTGTTAGCCACCTTTTATGGGAGCCAAGTTAGAGGATAAGTATTTTGAAAAACTGACTGTTGGGTTAGATAATCTTATTATGCGTGTCATGTCTGCCAATATATATATATATATATATTAATTTGAATATATATAGGATACCCTATGTCTATTTCCAAGAGGTTGATTTGTGCACAGATTAATCCTTAAGGATGTGTAAAATCACTTGCAAACCCGTCCATTCTAATAATCTAGATACCAAAACTTGATAGGAAAATTTTATTTTATGAGATATGGTCCCAAACTCATGTCTAAGCAACCTTAACTGGTTAATATTAAAATTAAATATTTTTCGATTGCTTCAGGACACATACTCACAATCAAGATAACAACTAATTGAGAGATCCTATGAAAATGGTATAGCTAGAACTATATATAAAAATATTGTAAAATGATACTCCCTCAGTCCCACAAATATAGGCCAAAGTGGTTAAGGCACGTATTTTGAGGAAATCGATTAAATATTGAATTGGTCATATTTTTCCAAATTTTTTTTAGTAGGGTATTTAAAAAAAAAATTTAGAGAAATATGACCAAATTAATATTTAATCGGCTTCCTCAAAATGCGTGCTTTGACTACTTTGTCCTATATTTATGGGACGGAGGGAGTAATTAGAAGGTAAAAAATTAAATAATACAGTAAAAACATAGCTCTGACAATCTGTCGCTGGATTTGATTTGCAATTTGGAGTTTATGGCAAATTATTATTTAAAATAATCAAAGGAAACAGTGGTCAAAGGTCTATATATTTACAAAACAGTCTACGAATCCGAGGGCACCTATCATTTCCCATGATTGAAAATTCTAGAACTTAATGTACAATCTCTCTCTCTCTCTCTCTCTCTCCTCCGCCAAGTAGAACTGGGGGAAAATTTACTCTATGAAGAGTGAAAAAGAAAAAGCATTGATTATTGAATGATTTGTTACAGAAAGTCCACATACTGATGCCAAGGATATTTAATAATAACGGGATGAAGACACTTAATTATTCTGTACTTTTATTTTTATATTTTTTCGAATTCTCATGTTATTAGAGTAGGTTTAATTTAAATGTTCTCCTGAAAATGGTCGGTAATTTTATGCCTTAATTATACATTATGTTAACAAAAAATTAGCAATGATTAAGATGTATTCGTCATTCAAAATCATGTGGTTATCTCTAATATATATATATATATATATATATATATATATATATATAGATGTTTTACCAAATATATATACCGGTACACAAAGAGTTTATTATAAGGTGCATTTTATGTAAAATTGCGTGAAGTCATGATCTATATAGAACTAATTACAAAATAGATTTTGAAAGACCGATGGTCGAGTTAGATACATTTCTTATGTATCTCACGCATGCCAAGAATCACAATGATTCAACAGTCGGTCTCTAAAAAAACAGACCGTAAAAAAAATGGTAACATTTCAAAGAATAAAAAAATTATAATTTTTTAAACAGTCATTTTTTCAGAAACCGACTGTTAAATTAAATATTATTCTCGTGCCTGTCGTGCATGCAAAAAGTCACAGTAATTCAATGGTTGAATTTTCAAAATTTATTTTGCAATCGATCCTATATTGTTGATTTTATACATAATATAACTTTGCATAATACGCACTTTATAACAGAAAAAACCTTTCCCCACCTTTTAAAAAAAAAAAAAAAAAAATTTATTTGCGGGGGTACTTAATTGGATTCTATGACGGCTCGAGAAATATTCGAAAGATTTCAAAATTGAAAAAAAAAAAAAGTTTTAGTAAAAAAAGATAATGGAGATGATGATCATGTGATAAAAATCAAGAGCATGAAGATCTTATTAATTTATATTCTTATAGTAAGCTTTGACTCTTAGCTAGTGATTAATTTAATGGAAGAATCATAAATTTTTTGTCTTTTATTTTAATTTGTGGGGGCAGCAAAATCAGGTTTGGTCTTTGTGGGTATCATTTATAAAAGAGGAACTTGGTTGAATGCATGCATACTCCCACAGTAAGAGATTAAATAAATTAATTAAATAAAATATTGTTTGAATCTTTAGTATGCTTGTTTAGAACCGTTTGAGTTTTGCCTTGCTTTAGAACTTGCTAGGAAACTGAGTGTAGGAGTATGCATAATTTTCAAACAAGGTGTATGAATTCTCTCTTTCCTGGAAGTTGAGGTGCTTTGATTCTTCTTCTTTTGGACATGGACTAAGAAATTTTTGGTTTGAACACTTCTTTTCTTCTCTTTTTCTCATGACAATTCTCGAACACAGATCTTCTGCCGTAAATTTTAGAATTGGATATGATTTATACAGTTAATAATAACTGTCTTGAAAAATGAACTGAAGAATTCATAATAACTAAAATACTTTCATGAGAAAAATAATTTTGTCAAACCATGACATCGCGACATCCAAATTTAATGCATGTCAATAGCCCAATGGGCCTTTAGGCTATACTATGGGAAATCTGAATTTAAATTCTGCATTCATTGGGATGAAGGGTTTATTGAAAAAAGGAAATACTATCCCATTTTATAGTTCATCAATCCGAGTGGACTTCCTCAAAGACAAGGAAAGACAAAAGAGGGAAAAATAAAAATATTATATGATCAGAAAATCTATTATACGGTACCTGATGTAAATTTGTGTTAGGTGACCTATCTGTAATTAATCGTAAAATAGATTTTGAAAAATTGACCATTCGTTTAGATACACTTCTTATGAATATCATGTTCACCAAAAATCACAGTGATCTAATGGCGATCGGTTTTGGAAAAAGGTTACTGAAAAATTGTGACTTTTTTTCCAATCAGTTTTTTCAAAAACTGGCCATTGTGATTTTTACAAAAGTGGCATTCATAAAGAGTATTTCTAATTTAATAGTCAATTTTTTTAAATATGTTTTGCAATTAGTCTTGTATAAGTCACTCGACACCTTACTTTAGGTGCATTTTATAATAGCTCCTTCGATTAATTGATATGATAAGAAAACTTATAATAATAATAGGAAAATGAAGGTAATTTCCTCCTAGAATAAAAGGGAAAAACAATAGCCACGTCAATTATTATGCATTTTCAGTATTGGTTTTTTTTTTTTAAGTTCCCTAGTATTCTTTTGGTATGTGAACATAGAGATGGGCTTGGGCTCTTCTCCTAGTAGTTGAACTAATTCGTGGCCCAAGCCCAGAATTCCATTTTTTTAGTTCTTTTTAGATCTCCCAATTTCAACAAACGTGGTTCGCACAAACCCAATCTGACCCATTTCAAATGGGTTGGGTTCAAATGGGATGTAACCTGGCTCATTAGCCTTTAGCTCATCAAGCCCACTTTAGCCGGATATGAGCTCATTGAGCAATGCGAACCAAAAACTACTTGGCCTTTTAGCTAGAAAGAAAAAATATAATTTAATTAGAAAGCCCAAGATTTAGAAAATGATATAGAAGGGGTAAATGGGAGTATTCTAAATTTTAGTAATTATTTACTCAATATTACTAATTCGAAAATTAAATCAACAATTATAAGCTGCTTTTATTTTTAACTTTTGCTTTCACTTGTGATGAAGATTGTCATCATCTTAAATTTTTCCACTCATATGAATTTATTTACAAGATATTTTTTTGGTCCCTAGGTAAGTTCATTAAAGGGCTTGTGCATGAGCTTCACAACGAGATAGCCCTCCCTTTCCTTGAGTCGTACCCATCATAATAAAAGTAAGATTCGAATTCAGGTTTCTAGTACAACCATTAAGAAACTTATTTACGAGATTATATGTAAAATATGATCAAACAAAATTATTTACCAACAGGCTTATGAGATTATATGCAGATAGGGATGTTGGCGGGACGGGGCGGGTTTTTGCTTTCCCAATCCCGTCCCGTGAATAAAAATCATTTTCTAAACCCGTCCCAATCCCAACTTAAAACGGGACGGGGCGGGATGAGAATTATGTGGGGCAGGGCGAGTTTTCCTATTTTGGAATGAATCCTAACCATAATCTCAACAAATTTTGATTTTTATCTTGGTTTATAAGTATTAGTAGTTAAAATATATATTTATACACACTAACTTGGTGAAAAGAATAGAAAAAAATAGAATTGATAAAAATCTTAAAACACTAAATATTGTAAATAAATGGAAAAGATTTTAGTATAATTATATATACATAGATATTCCGGGTGGGGCGGGTTGGAGAAGCCATATCAAATTCTCGTCCCAAACCCTATAGGGTTTTTAATTTTTTTTCCCAAACCCTATAGGGTTTTCAAAACTATTTCCCAAACCCTTCCCAATTGGGGTGGAGCGGGACGGGTTACCCTTTTAACCCATCCCATTGACATCCCTATATGCAGAACACAATGAAACAAGATTATATGTAAAACATGATAAAACATTTAATTTAATTACAAGGAATTAATAACTGAATGCGCTATAAATATAAATTTGAATTTATAATAATTTGGCCAAATTTTCTGGAATAAACCTTTTCAAACCACCATTTTAATATGGTGCTAACTTGAAGAAAAATGTTCAAAATATTTGTTAAAATTGTAGAACTTTGGACATAGTAATTTAAAATCTCCAATTTGTTGTGCTGTAAAATTAAAATGTGACAAAAAGAATCTGATAATTATGAGAAATATGAATTAAAGTTGGATCAGTATTAGCCTCAAATTTGGATATCCCTAATTGGATACATGATAATACAGTTCACTCCCTTCACATTCACAAAATTATAAAAATGGCATGATGAACAAGGGAAAAACCTTTTTTTTTTTTTTTTTTTTTAAGCAATGCTATTACTCATGGGTATTTTTGGAAATTCATGATTTTTTTTTTTTTTTTTAACGAAACTTGTACTGATACATTGTAATGATACATATTATTTATTTTTATATTTTTAATAAAGAGAAGAACACAGATAAAACAAATAGGCACCAACTTACATATACACACCCACACATATGGCATACTTTTTTTGACCCCCTTTCCAATGAAACCCCACCCTCAACCATCTCGATCTTATGGCGTTCTTTGAATGCCCAAATGAACAGTGGAAGGCGTCTGCCTGCCCAAGCCATTAATTAGTACGAACAAGTCCTTCTAAGCCCAAAGACATTAATTTATTTAATTCAATTCCCCCACCCTGTAGGGACGTAGCCAGGATTTGTAGTTAGGATGGGCGAAACTCTAACACATTGGAGCAAGTTATTTATAGCAAAATTGGCTTCTCAAATTTTGTTTATGCTAGATTGTTAGGGATATTGCATATGGATGTGTTCATCTTACTTAGGTAGGGAGTGGTTTAGCAAGACGATAGACCACCATGTAGTATTTATAAACTTAAAAATAGCATATGATAGGTTCCTCATAAAAGAGATAAAGCCATGGGTTAAACTACATTATTCTACAAATAGGAGCCAAAAATTTAGAGGAGAAATTAGGGCCTTTTTCAGTTGAAAAAATTTCATTGGACCTTTTTGGATAAATACGGTCCACTCCTCATTGGGATAGTTGGGACAAGTATTTTGAAAAATCGACCGTTAGATTAGATGCTTCTGTTACGTATGTCATGTCTGCCAAAAATCACAGTGATTCAACGGTTATTTCATGATAAAACTGTTTGTGAAAAAAACTGACACTTAGAAGGAATCTGACACTTAAAGAACAATTAAATGTCAGTTTTTTTCACAGTCAGTTTTCTTAGAAACCAACCGTTGGATCACTGTGATTTTTGACAGACATGACATACGTAACAGGAGTATCTAATCCAACGATCAATTATTCAAAATACCTGCCCCAACTATCCCAATGAGGAATGTACTGTATTTATCAAAATGGGGTCTGGACCCCAATGGATCATTTCTCTCTCTCTCTCTCTCTCTCTCTCTCTCTCTCTCTCTCTCTCTATATATATATATATATATATATTATTTCGTATATATTTACCTAATACCAATATCGAGATACAAAAAAATAAAATAAATGTATATTGACTCCTTTGGACCTTTTTGATCTTTCTCTCAAATTCCTGATCAAATCACATATAAAAGTGGAACTGTTTCCAACTTGGAGACTTGTGATTTGTGAAATTTATTTGGAGGAGGAAAAACAAAACACGCAACTGACCGACTGTCTCTGGGTTGGACTTTGGAG
This sequence comes from Hamamelis virginiana, assembly GCA_017140935.1. Taxonomy (NCBI): domain Eukaryota; kingdom Viridiplantae; phylum Streptophyta; class Magnoliopsida; order Saxifragales; family Hamamelidaceae; genus Hamamelis; species Hamamelis virginiana. The sequence continues at coordinate 11,681 of JAESVK010001115.1, forward strand.
ACTTAAAAGAATTTTTTTTTTCCCTCAAAATGTCAAGGTGGGCAATTGCCCACCCTTGCCCCATGGTAGCTACGTCCTTGCCCCCACCATATACGCCATGCATCATGCATGCACCTATATGATTTTTCTTTGCCAAAGTCAAAATGAGCCCATAGATAAAATCATCTCATTGTTCATAAATATTTGATAATCAAAGCTATTTTATTGTTTATTATTATTTCTAAATGATAAAAATCTATTCATATCTCAAATTTCTCTAATACTAACAAATGGGTATCGATGTATTTTTATACTTTTACCTATAATTTATTATTTTTTGACAATTTAGGGAATCCTAAGCTTACTCCTGCTGATTAATTTTTAAGAGCCGTTACGTTATATCATGTCACAAGCAAATTCTGTCTATTTGATAGTCAAGGATATTGAAGTTTGATCCCAAGACTTTTACTTTATATTATTATGTTCAAAAGCATTTTTTTTTTTTTGGGTCAAGTGATGTCAAAATTCTCTAATATTAATAAATGGGTATTGATATTCTTCTATGTAGGTGGCAAATTGGTGGGTTTGGGTTGGGCCATAAAATGTAAATGACCCATTTAACTAGTACAATGTCTTGACCCATTTAGACCCATGCCCATATATCATGGGTTGACCCGACCCGACCCACTAACCCATATATCATAGATCGAATTTTTTTCCCCACATATACACGCCAACAAAAAAACTCAAAACAAAATAAAATTGCCGCATTTACCAACAAAATTTAACATGTCATATTTATACAATATTCAATATGTCATGTATATCTTGACCCATGCCCATATATCATGGGTTGACCCGACCCGCCAGCCCACATATCATGGGTTGACCCATTCGGTTTTGTTTTGTTTTGTTTTTTTTTGTTTTTAACACATATACACACCAACAAAATAAAATAAAATTGCCGCATTTAACAACAAAATTTAACATGTCATATTTAAATTCTCAACAAAAACTGCGTTCTTATAGTTATTCAAAATGTCACAATTTTGCAATCAGTTTTTTCAAAAACCAACAGTCTTATCACTGTGAGTTTTTGCAAGCATGACATACAGAAGATTGGCATCACTATAAGTTTTTGCAGGCATGACAGTTTGTAAAACTGATCGTTGGATTAGATGCCCCTCTTTTGTATGTCCTGTTTGCAAAAACTCACAGTGATCCAACGGTTGGTTTTTTGAGAAGTGTCATTGTGAAAATATGTAACATTTAGCCAAAAAGATAATCATGTGCCCTTATGTCAAAAAACCTTCAGTTTTTTATATTTTGGCATTCTGCGCTTCTGTAGGGTCAGTTGCAAAATATATTTTAAAAAATCGACCGTTGGATAAAATATTAATCTTATGAATGTCATGCCTACCAAAAATCAGGATGATCCAACAGTTGGTTTTTGAAAAAATTGACTACAAAATTGTGACATTTTGAATAATTGTAAGAACGCAGTTTTAGTTGAAAATTTAAATATGACATGTTAAATTCTGTTGTTAAATGCAGCAATTTTATTTTATTTTGTTGGTGTGTATATGCGTTTAAAAAAAAAAAACGAATGGGTCGACCCATGATAAATGAGTTGGTGGGATGGGTCGACCCATGATTTATGGACATGGGTCAAGTATATATATAACATGTTAAATTTTGTTGTTAAATGCAGCAATTTTATTTTATTTTGAGTTTTTTTTTTTTTTTTTTTTTTTTGTTGGCACACATATGCGAAAATAATAATAATAATAATAATAATAATAATAATAATAATAAACGAAACGAATGGGTCGACCCATGATATATATGGGTTGGCGGGTCGTAACGACCCATGATATGATCATGGGTTAAGATATATATATATATATATATATATATATCTTATTATATATAGAGCAGTTGTGCTGATGTGGCGGCCTAGAATTACTTCCCTCTCTCATACTCTTCTCTCCTTGATTCACTCCATTCATTCATTTCTATTGGTTCAAACACACCCATTATCTTTAATTCCCACCAGATGCACAACAATTTATGCAACCCTTCACATTCCAAGTATACACTCTCCCAAAAAAAAGGTCTTATCATTTCTTCCTCCAACACACGCACACAGACATATATACACACACATACACTTTAATTCAATAATAATTAGGTTTAAAAGCTTAGGAGGTGCAGGTGCAAATGCAGATAAAAGCTTAGGAGGTGCAGGTGCAAATGCAGATAAAGGCAACTGGCCTTTTAGTGTGTGTTTAGTTTAGCTTTGTGTTTGTCAGTATTTTTTAGCATGCTTAATTGGTCCCCCACCCAAACAGATAAACATGAAAATAAAGTTAATTTGAGTGGTCTTAAGACCTCGGGGTATGTATTGTTGCATTAGGGCCTGTTTGCCGATGCTGTAATTTTGTTCAGTTTGGTTATGAACCAATTAATGTGCCCAGTTTTTGTTCAAACAATTATCCTTGAACTGCTTTTATGTTATACTTGATTTGTCTAACTCTCACTCTTGCTTAGGGCTTAAAGGTGTTGCACTTCATTTGATTGTAAGTAATTTTTATTTTATTTTATTTTTATTACTAGGGTTTGATTTGAAGATAGATTGAAGCATGGGGTTAGCGTCAGTGACTTAGTGTTTTATTTTATGAGCGAAGTTTATAGAGGTTGAATTTTTATTTATTTATATTCTATATATGTGGTGATAGATTAGTGATGTATAGATGCAGTATCTATATTGTTTTGGTTTCTATAAAAATTGAATCCTAACCTGAACTATGACAAATAGCTGTGTTGGGCTCAGTTTAGCAGAGGGTTTTGTTTTCTTGGGTCTCAAACAATGAAAAATTTAACTTTTATAAATTTATATGCCGTTTTATTTTCCCATTTTTACTACCAAACGGAGGTTTTTATATTATCATGTTCAGTGAATAGAGTTGATTTTTTGTATTGGTTGTTTTATTGATTTTTTGTATTGGTTGTATTATTGCGCAGGCCGCGCATCGCGCGGGTCAACACTAGTGTATATATATATATATATATATATATATATCATATTAAATATTTTTTTTTTAAATGCGGCAATTTTTTTTTTTTTTTTTTTTGTTTGTATCAAAAATAAATAAAAAAAAAAAGTTCGACCCATGATATATGGGCATAGGTCAAGACATGGTAGTTAAATGGGTATATGTCCCAAACTTGATAACAAAAATCATATAAATGAATTTAATTAGTTGGGTACCCAATGGGCACCCATGGGTTACCCATATTCAACCCAATTATAAATGGATTTAATTGGGTGGCCCAATTATGACAAATTTATTAAAATGTATCAACCCATATCCATTACTACTAAATGGATTTGGGCGGGTTAATGGGTTTGGGTTAATTTTGCCACCCCTACTTCTATGTGTTAAATCCGAAATTTTATCCTAAAAATAAAGATATATACATGCAATTAAATCAGCAGGTCATAATCAAGGTGAATAATCAAAATCTTCCCATGCCTTTAGGAAGTTTCCTAGCAAGCTAATCATTCCTTACTTCATGCTTTGGTCAATTTACAACCGGCAAGTATGACCCCTCCTTTTAAATGGACCTACCTTATGTCCCACATGCTCTCCAATACTGCCCAAGTATTGCCACTAAAATCGAAATCAAACCATATATATGTTGAACACAGGTCAATCTCCACACAAGTGACAAACAAACAAACAAAATGGAAGCACCCCAAGGAGCAGGAAAGAATGCAGGGAAAGGAAGAGCAACCGGAGAGGTCCGGTACCGGGGAATACGCCGGCGGCCATGGGGCAAGTTTGCGGCGGAGATACGTGACCCTTCAAGAAATGGAGCTCGGTTATGGCTAGGAACTTTCGATACAGCGGAGGATGCAGCAAGGGCTTATGACCGAGCAGCTTATGCTTTTAGGGGTCATTTAGCCATACTTAACTTTCCTAATGAACACCAGTATCACAGCAGCCCAAGCTCAGCATCAACTTTGGTTTTGGATTCTTCGGCGTCTTCATCTTCCTTTTCCGGAAGTGCTTCTGGTGGTGGGATTTCTGGGGAGCAAGTTATTGAGTTTGAGTATTTGGATGATAAGTTGTTGGAGGAGCTTCTTGAATCGCAGAAGGATGGACAGGATATCAGGAAGTAAAATAATATATTAAGGTGTAAAGATATTGGAAGCGATCATGTATGCTGCTTTTGAGAAGCCGTTTTGAGCTTTTGAAAGTGGGGATGATCGAATTAATATTCTTGTGAAATGCTGACTAATTTGATCGAGTTGAGTTGGCATTTAAATTAGAAATAATGGATTTCATGCAGTTGATCAGAGAATGCTCAATGGCATGTAATTTGTATAATTTTCTCAAGTTGTATTGTTTTTCACTCCTTATTTTAAGTTTCATCTTATTGTGTTAATTAATTATTTGATTGTATGATAAATTTTTTAAGAATTGAAATTCTTTAGATATTGAATAAATTCATCTATATTGATTTAGATTGTTGCTCAACATACCAAATGTTAATCTCTCTCTCTCTCTCTCTCTCTCTCTCTCTCTCTCTCTTTATATATATATATATATATATATCAAAAATGCTATACAGCCAGAAACTTTAATTCTAAATAAAAAACCACCTTGATGTGACATTGTCAAATTAGTATTTAGTACAATTAATATGCACGGATTGTCTCTTATAGAATGCCACATTAGGCACTATGATTGCACAATAATTGTAATACCAAATTAATGTTGTAGCATTTTACATCATTAATAGTCACACCATTTGGTAGAGTAGAGATTATCAAAATTAATTTAGGTCCTATTAGTATGTTTTACTAATTAATAAAACAAATAATCTCTTTTTTGTGTTTTTTTGAACTAAAGTAAGAATTATGAAAAAAGAGGGAA
>JAESVK010001119.1:0-12791 GCA_017140935.1 Hamamelis virginiana
ATTGCCCTCAGTAGTGGTGTTAGTTAATTTATTCATATATATGGTTTATTTTTTTTTTTTACTTTATTTTGAGGCATCTCATTGTACTTAACTCTTTTTTGCACACTTGCATTTTTCTAAATAATCCCAATGGACTTGTGAAGTTTATAGATGTAAACTATTTACTAATTAAGAATATTACTTGCCTTTTAAACAGAATTTACATCTTGCTCGAATTTACAAACTGTGAACTTCTCACTAGTGTTATTAAGCGATGTATGTCACATGGAAGTTAAAAGATTTCAACCAAACAAACCCATTACTGCTATCAAGTAGACGCTCTAGTACGCATGGAAATTTTCTTCAAAGAGGAAGGATGTTGGTTTGACTAATACTAAAGCTTAAGGTGTCAGTTTTCCTCACATATACGTGTTGGTCATTCCAACATTACTGTCATCCCTTGCATATAAATTTTGTCAATGCATCCTAGTCTCATTGTTCCTTATGTATTTTCTATTGATTCATACACCTGAGATGTATACACTTTGTACCCTTGACAAATTTCCATCAAACCCCAATATATTTGTGGCCCATGTCTACACTAGTGTTCCTATACAACAATCTTTTGCGAGTCGCAGAATGAGTTAAAACTTCTGTTGCAGGTCCACTTTATAGGTGACTAATGTGATTACATCCATTGAAATGAATACCATATTCCTTATTTAATCCTGTAAATTCCATTCTATCACTCATTTATAGATGTTATGAAATCTGAATGCTTTGTCATAAAACCTGTGATAACCGGGCTTTGATGGTTGGCCTCAAAAAGCCACCAATTGATGCTTACAGCTTACATATCAAATAGGTAATCTGCCGATATAAAGGTGATTTAAGCCTTAAGCTATATGATAATGATGCAATTGGGTAATTGTGGTGTTGCTATATTTCCATTCCTTTACATAGATAGGCACTTGTGTCTTTCAAATACTGTGTTCTGTATATTTAATTTTGTGTGAAATTCAAGATGGTGGTGTTCTCAAGAAAGCCACAGCTTTTTTTATTTTTTTTTTATAATGTTATTTTGGCTTCTTGTGTTTTTTGTGCTAATTAAGATATCTGATGGCTTATGATGCTATCTGAGCTATCTGCTAGCTTTTTTCTTTTTCTTTTTCCTCCCAGATTGAAAATGGTGCAACTGTTATCTGTTGTTCCATGATTCGCTAATTGTGGCTTTTTGAAAAAATTGTTAGGTCGTCTCTGCAAAGGGTCAAGAGGCTATAGATACTGCTCTTAAAGCTGATTTGGTTGTTCCATGATTCGCAACTTTGGTTGTTATTCCTTTACATAACTTGTTATGTGGCCTTTCATAGAGATTATACTGTCATTGTGGATTAGATACTTTAGGGGCTGTTTTGATGCGCATTTTAAAGTATAGGGGCTAAACTGAAACAGATCAATACTATAGAGACTATCCTGTAATTGTTTTTTTCATATGTATCTTATTTTATGGGCTTGAATCTATAGGTTTTGTTTCATCACACCATATATGCTAATATCTGTCTTGGATATTCCAAATTCCAAATTAGGTTGTACAGTTGTGCTATATGGCTCCACCAAGAACAACTACAAATGCAAAATCCAAAAAAAAAATTGGTGCTGAATCTAGTTCAAAGCGAAGGAAGAATTGTGGATGGGATACGATTGAATTTGTGTCTGAGGAAGCTGCTGCAATACATGAGTCGGATATGGTATATCGTCCTATGGTTGATGGTAAACCCGTTCCCAAACACTTTATAGGGAGTTGTATTCCCATGTTACATGAGAAACTAACTCGTATGGGTTGGTTGGATTTCTTGGCCATTAGGGAAAACACATACCCCATTTTGGTGCAGTTATTTTATGCCAATCTATCTGTCGACATAGATAAGTATTGCATCACTTCTAAAATAAGGGGCTCAGATATTATCCTATATTTCTCGGACATTGCCAAACTGTTGCAACTTCCAAGGGGCAAGTTCTATGTTTTTGAATTTAAAATTTGGCCTAGGCACGAGTCATTTGATGTTATGGCAGCACTTAAGCTTATTTGTGCACATGACAACTTCTCTGAACCATTTCGTCCCAAGGCTTCCCAACTCAATTTCAAATCCAGACTGATGTATCATTTTATCACATACAATATCATTCCTAGGGCGGGTAGTCGTGACGATGTGTCGTATATGGATGTGTTTTTACTTTGGGCAGTTCACACTGGTTTTCCTATTGACATACCATACATAATTGCACGCAACATGATACTTACCTTGAATAAGTGCTCTAGTGCTCTTCCTTATTGTGCATTAATCACACTTGCATTGAAGAGTTTCGGTGTGAAACTTGTTAATGAAAAATCCAAAACTCCGCATGAATCTTATTCTGGAACTTCATTGCAACGCATGGGATACGAAATGCATGGTCAGAAATGGGTGAATAAAGGCGTTGCCGAAAATGCATCTTCGCGACCTTCCACTTCATCTCATAAAGGGTCTACTCTAAAACCTATCCCATGTGAGGAGCTAACCCCTAAAGACATTTTATCTGTGTTGTTGAAGCGTATTGACACAATCGATTCAAATGTACAAGCTGTACGAAGGGACTTAACAAAAATCAAACAACACCTACGCATTGCAGATGAACCATTTGAGGAAGAAGCCATGGATGCTGATGAAGATGAAGATGATGACGAGTGACCAATACTTGTTGGCGAACATTTCAAAATGTTTGTGGATGTTTGGTGTATTTTTTGGATGTTTTATATTTTTGGATGTTTTGTGTATTTTTTTTATGTTTGAAGTTTAAATGAGACTACTTTATTTGGTCTACATTTATTTTGGCTGGTTGTTATGGTGTTAACACATATGTTGGTTTATTAATAGTAATGTGCATCCATTTGGTTTATTAACACATATGTTTGTTTATTAAAACATATGTTGGTTTATAAACTTTTTTATTATTATTATTGTGATACTGTTACTGTGCTTATATAACACTTAGTTGGCTCATATTATCAGACAATGACATCCCAAGGCAGTGCAACCCATTCAGCGAATTTATGGCCCACGAGGGTTTGTGATTGTGGGTTTAAGCGGCAATGTGACATACGAACGTCTAAAAGCCAGAATAATCCGGGAAGATTATACTTCGCTTCAACTTGTAACAATGGTAAATGTACTGGATTCGTTGAATGGGTTGACAAATTTGTGGAGCGTATGCAGCACAGGGATTCTCCACGGTATAAGGTTGATGGACCAACAGGACACGAAGCATCTATGGAGTTTTATAGTTATGCTCGATGGGTTCAAATGCATGAAAAACAACGTCTGTTGAAGCAAACGCAACGATGGCACTCATTAATTTTACTTTTTATGGTGGTGGTTGTTTTGGGGTTATTATTTACAAAATAACGTGCTTCTATTTAATCTCGAAAGTGCATCCAATGTTTAGCATTATGTGGTTAGACCGAAGTAAATGCTTAAATCATGGAAATTTCTGTATAATGTAAGGGTGGTGGCTTGTTTTGACATTAGTAGTTGCTATATATTTTTCAACATAATGGTGATTTGTGTAGTTATAATCTGAAAGAAGAGTTAAACTTGTGTATGGAACTACAGAATCAGAGACCATAAATACCTCGGTGTTGCCCAAGCTCTCTTGCAACTGTAATGAAGCGATGTTGGAATACAGTTTCTCAAAATTTGAAATCTTTATTTTTTTTATATATTTTTGAGAACTTTTCATTTTTATCCAATTCTGTTGTTTGAACAGTAATCTTGATCTTATGCATTAGGGCTAAGAAAGTGAAAATATTTTGCATTATGATTTTAGCAAGGTGATAACAATGAGTTTTTTTTTATACAAATTCCCACTGGAAAATAAATACCTTAGTAGATGAAAAGTAATTATGCCCATTACTTTGGGATTATAGGGGTGCCTCGGAATAAATTTTTTTTGAAATATCAAGACTCAACATTTATGTAATGGTTTGTAGGTTGATATGCCCATTGAGTGCCATGCCAATAAAAAAAGCTCCCCAAATTTATGCCCTAAAGTTGAGATTCATTTCAACTTAATACTAGAGATTTACTTCAAAAGTAGAGTTCATAAAATTTATTATTGACCATCCTGGAACTCTATTAGTTAACATGTCAAGGAGAAAAATACATAAACTGTTGTGTAGATTTTGAGCATCTCAAGAGCAACAAGGCCTGCAAAAGCCATTACCCTTTTCCAAACATGAATATGCTCAGACATCACAATATGTGATAAATGTTTCTTTATTATTAGCTTAGATGGCCATAATCAGAAGGAAATAGAGGATTTTATTGCTGATATAATCCTGAAATAATAGCACCAAAAAATCACACCTATTGACTGTAGAAAGTATTTAAACACTATTGAAGCTATAAGCTACAAAAACATCTTCAGAAATGTGAACTTAAAAGCATCATCTGGTAAGTAAAATTTTCAAGTATATACAAGTACATGTTTTAGATTCTTTGGATTGAAGTGCACTAGATTAAATAAAGGAGGTGCCTTGACTCAAGGAAAGAGTATAGCAGCCTGAGAGGAAGGATGAGGAAAGATAAAGCTATAGGAGATATTGTTTCTAGAGAAAATAAAGTCCCCAAAAACAAAGGATAAGGCAAGAAAGAAGGTCTGTATTCTGTAAGGCTTCAGTGCGCTAGCCATTTTAGCATGAGCTGCTGCTGCTGCTGATGCTGATGCTGCTGCTGCTGCCGCTGCCGCTGCCGCTGCTGCTGCCGCTGCCGCCGCTGCTGCTGCCGCTGCTGCTGCTCCTGCCTTGAGTTCCCCATTGTAGCACCACCAAAGAAATCCTCCAATTTTTGAGTTGAAGTTGTTACCAGCCCTTCACAATAAAATTCGAAGACAGAAGAATACACATACAAACTTTAAGAAAACAATTTTCCAAATCACACAAAACAAAAACAAACAACAAAAAATCCAATACAAAGAAATATTATATGCACGTTTGACCCATTGACCTTGTTATTGTTGTGACTTGCTAAGCTTCCATAATACAAAGAGACCCATCAGAATTGAGTGGCATCACATACTTGGAGATTATCAGATTTGAACCATTTTCTGAAAAGCTATCTATAGTCAACAAAGCAACTTCCTTTCAACTAAAAAAAAAGAATGAGTTCCAGCTAGCAAGGGCCACAGTTCTGAACTAATTTGGATTTTCAGCAAAAATCATACAATGGCTGTAAAACATCAAAGATTGTCATCATTACAGCAACACAAAAGCTCAAATTTGCAATACAACAAAAAGGTAATAAAATGGACAGTGCATCCAAAAATCAAACATAAGCCAATCGAATTTAAGCAATATCAGAGAATAATATTTTCCACCAAAACCTTGAGAGAGAGAGAGCATAGATTCATAATTCAATACATTACCAATTAAAATCACATAACATTGTTAATTATTAAAACTACTTTAGAATAACTGTCGAGCGAACAACATATGGAAGTCCAAGCCTGACATTGCTTTCAAGTCCCAATGGCCATAATCAAATTTGCAATCTGCATCACCTATATATAAAAGTAAATAATTATTATGAAAGTCCTCCTATATACAATATAAAATATAGGTACATGATATAAAATAAAGTAAGATTAATAGCAAATGTAGAAAAACATACAAACGCGTGGTCGAGAAATGGTCATTTGAACTATGTGGAGTTCCAATGTTTGTGCTTTGCGAACCCCTAAAATAAATAGGTTAATTAAAATAACATACATGAGTATTATAAAGCATTGTAACATAATCCTAATACAATATAAAATATGGAGAAAAAATTGCATAATGAAATGTTACCTATTAGTCAAGTATGGACAGTTCCTCTTATCATGAGACTGCCCATATTTTCCGCACCCATTACAACGCCTATTTGGATCTTTGGCCGTTGCCTTTTCTTTACCTCCCTTCAGTCTACTACCACAGCCCTTCGCCCTAACTTTCTTAGGGTCGTTATATGCTGCTACCGAATGAGTAGTGTTACTTTGGGCAGACTGGGAAATATCAACCACTTTGGTATACGGGATTGCCTTTACTGCAGCATGATCAAGCAATAATAGTTCTCTAAGCTTTTCATATCTCTCTTCACAAAAAACAGCATCGTCAACTACATTTTTGAAAATTTGGTATAAGTCATTGCGCCTCAACAAGACAGCTGAAGTAGACGAGTCCTCAATTTCCACCCCATCCTCAATGCAAGGCATACCTAACTTTGCTGCCTTTGTCCACCTATTCAGTATGTATTTCTCTGGTAAGGTTAACACTTGCCTTCTTGTGAAGAAGGCGATCATGTGTCTGGAAGGTATTCCCTCCCACTCAAATTTTTTACAGCTACATTTAACCACATCGGTACACTTGTCTTCCACCAATCTCCGCAATCTCTCCCCGCCACTTGCATGTGTGACATCAAAAACAGTACTGTTATGATCATCACTTGTAACATTTAAGATGAAGAGCACACTTTCTAACAACTCATCTTGGAATTTCCTAAAAACTGTGCGGGTATAGATACCCGCCATTTGTGACTCCATGAGCATCCTCGTCTTAAGTTGAGGCTGTTCATCGATGTCAACATGGTCAGCAGTTAACTCTGTATGTCGTTGCTTCGCGAGTGCCCTATCAAAGCATGTGACAAAATCCATTAAAGAATTTTTTCGATTGAAATATTTTTTGAAAAAAGAATGAGAACTTTCAGCATGTTGACTACTAGACATTCCAGCCGAAAAAATATGCTTAACATATGCTGGAATCCATTTTTCACGTATACCAAACATTGTTGCCAACCATCCATTCCCTTCCAACTGACTTTCCTTAATTATAGCATCCCACCGAGTATTAAACTCATCTTCTGTCTCCGAGTCCCAAATGCATTTTTTAAAATGAGGATAAAAATCCACATATGTTTTTGTATGGATCTTTTCAGAGAACTTTGTCAAAATGTGCCAAATGCAGTACCGATGAAAAGTGTTTGGGAGCACTTGGGCAATTGCTTTGGACATTGCTGGGTCTTGGTCAGTTATTATCATTTTAGGGGGAGCACCTGGCATAGCTTTCAACCATTGCTCGAACTGCCAAATAAATGAATCAGTTGTCTCATCTCCTAGGAATGCAGCCCCCAGCAGGATGGTTTGACCATGATTGTTGACCCCAAGCAATGGAGCAAAAATCATATTGTACTTGTTGGTTTCATACGTTGTATCAAACACAACAACATCACCAAAAAGCTCTATACGCCCTTCTAGAAGTAGCATCCGCCCAAAAACAATGAGTTAGACAATTCTCATCGTCGGACTCAATTGTAAAAGTAAATGCAGAGTTTTTTTCTTGTTCTGAAATGAAATAATCATAAAGCATTTCTGCATCATGCCCATCAAGTACTTTTCTCAAATCTCTCTTCGCATTTCTGATATCCCTCTCAGTGCATCCTATGCTTTGTAACCCACCAGCCTGTAACTCCAGAATGCTAATTTGCTGATGGGTAGGGATGTTTGCAGCAGCAAGCTGTTGCGTGAGAGACTTTTGAGCTTTTGAAACTTTAAGATGAGACCTCAAAAAATGGACTTTTTTAGGGGTTGCAAGTGGGTGTGTGTGCTCCTCAATGAATTGTGAAACTTTGTATTTCGAACTTGATTTGAGCAAAACAACACCAAGTTTTGCCTTACAACCCTCCCGAGAAAGCCCACACACCCTTTTCGGATCACTAATGGGCTTTATCCTCTTCACACCTTCTTTATAACACACATACTCCTTCCTCCTAATCTGATTATCCCCACCCTTATGACTAGAGCCAATTCGAACACTGAACCCACCCTCTCTCGAGTAGTTATTATAAAATTCGAAGACTTCGTCCAATGAAGAAAATTCTTGGCCAACCGTAGGTCTATGACCATGCATGACTTGAGGGATATAATGCATATCGGAATCTGATGAAGAAGAGTAATCAGGTTGCTGAGTAGTTGGCCCTTCATAATTACCCTCTTCTAAGTTAATTGGCACGTCATCCAATTCACTTTACATTTACTGTATAAGGTTAAAATTGAATTGTAAATTTGCCAGTGAGATGGAATTTAAAACTGAATTCAATTGCACAGAAAAAAACAATAAGATGAAGTCTGCACAAGGAGATAGATACTCAAATATATTTGTATTGACAATAATAATTTTGTAATTTATAAAGCCCTAGCTGATTCATATATTAATATTTTCCTGTGTCGAATGTATATAATATTTATCGATCTTGTGGAAGAAGGGTTGGTCTGGTTTATGGTACAACCATGTTTGGTTTCAGATATCATAAAAATGCATGGTGAAGATTATTTAATAACCATGAAAAAAAATATTTGAGTCAAGTCAAGCTCAAGCCTTAGTTTTGAGCTGGTTAATTTATCAACCCAAGCTTGAGCAGCTTACTATTTGACTCGACTCGACTCATTTACGGCACCCACAACTGAATAGAGAAGTTGTACACAAAATTTAATCCAATTAAAATTATTGCACATCCAAAAAGAAAAGAAAAATCACGAATAGAAATCCTATTCCCACACCATGGAATTATACAACTTCGACATCCCCCACATCAATAGAATTTATTTCTCAAACCATCAATAAACTCTCTCCTATCACCCACCTATGGCCTACAGCAAGTTGGCAACTACTTCACCTGCTGACCAATATTATAACTCACTAAATGCCTCAACTGTGTAATCCAAACATATCACTACTATATTGTTATGTTCTTGACTTTTCCTGGTATTTTGCTAGATTTGCTTTAGGCTTTCACATAACACTGACATTTTCAGCAAGCTATGATCCCTTTTTCATATGCAGTATTCCCTGGTGGAAAAAACTTGTACAATAGTCTGACATTCTGTTGACATTTATCTACTGTTTTTGATGAACTGATGACATATATCTCCACTTGATATATGTCAAGTGGGTAAGCAGTCCATTAGTGTGAGGCTAAGAAGTATAGGCACGGACATGCGACATAATTATGACACGCATGGCATGGACAAACTGAAATAGCAAATCCTAAAAATTTAGGACTTGACACGCGAGGACACAATATTAATCAAATATATAATTTTACGCATAATTATAATATATCTTGTAGCATCACATGCATCATTCAAAAATGCATCCCTTTTTATTATTTTTGAAAATCCTAGTTGAATTTTTTGCAATGAAGATATTACAAAAAAAGGAAAAGGAAAAAGAAAAAGAAAAAGGTGAAGAAAGAGGAGTCAAGTTAGAGGCCCGTTGGAAGCGAATACCATAGAAGTTGAAAGCATGTTATTGAGATAATTCAAGTAACCACTTGATAAATTAATACTATATTACCTAAACTCCTCGGTCCAACATCCTACGTTCCAAATAAATTAATACTATACACTTGTAATAGCAACTAGACGAGATTTGTACTAGATACACAGGACTTTGCATTGAGATGCCTCAAAATAAAGTAAAAAAAAAAAAAAAAACCATATATATGAATAAATTAACTAACACCACTACTGAGGGCAATGGAATGGGGAAAAAACATTAAAATTACACATAGAGATGAGAGCATTGTGATAGCATTTGTTGAAAAAAAAAATCCAAGAAAAAGATAACAATCGACTGTTATAATTCATCAGTCGACCGACAGAGAGGGTGTAATTCATCCCAGTCGAAGCCCCTGTTAGCAGTCGACCGATTTATCCTAACAGCCGACTGCTAGCAACCCCAAAAAATTTCAAATTTTTCCCCCTTTTTCTTGGCACCCAAACACACGAGTGTTGTTTTACAAACCTCCCAGCTATGATTTTTACATAAAAAATTTTCAAAAACTATGAAATCATCCACAAAATCTCTGTAACACAACAACCCCACCCCCACATTTCATTTCTAAAACAACAACATCAACGACAACAAAAAACCATAGAATCGTACCTCAGAGGGCTCCAGCGTGGAGAGAGGCATGGCGGCGAGCAAGTGGGTTTCCGAGATTCGCAGTAGTGAAACCCTATCTTCTCTCCTTCGCAGCAGCACTGAAAGTGGATGAAACCCACTTTCTTCTCTTCACTCCTTCGCGTGGCTGAAACCCTCTCTCTCCCTCTCTTTCTTCTCTTTCTTCTCTTCTCCGACGTGGTGGCTCTCCCTCTCGTACTCTCCCTCAGTCCCTCTCTTTCTTCTCTTTCTTCTCTTCTCCGGCGCGGTGGCTCCCTCTCTTTCTTCGGTAACCAGATCTGATAGGGTTTTGAGAGGGTTTGATGCTTTTGGAATTGAGACGGGGGTGACTTTTTCGATTTGAGATTTGAGAGGGGGCTGGGGCTGTATCAGACGGGTCGAATTGTGAGGAGGGAGGGGCTGTCTCATACGGGTTATACCCGGTTCATTCTTAACCCGCGCGTTTTGCTTCTTTAAAATCTCAGCCATCAGATTTCCCATTTAACCATCCAACGACCACTGCTAATTGGGCTGATCCTTGCCACCGTCAGGACGGGCTGATAGGATCAGCTCTGTATATATATATATATATATATATATATATATCTGTGTGTGTATGTGTGTGTGTGTGTGTGTGTGTGTGTGTGTGTTAAGTTATTTATGTCATATGTTTCATCATTACATCGACGGTGGATCCTATTAGGTTTAGCATTCTTTCTATTGGCTAATTCAGATGTCAAAAGCCTGTGTTTGTGATTGGTCTCAAGCCCATAATCCCTAGAAGCTCAAGACTACGAAGTCAAGCAAGAGAAGATGGATCAAATGTTAAAACTCCATACCTCAAGCTCAATTACGAAGGCAAGTTTGACTTAGAACCTAAGTTGATTAATTGACCATAGGTGATTTGAATTGACCTCATACCTAAGAATAAACCATGTGTGCTTTTGAGTCAAAAAAATGATCAAAAATTAAATTTTTCAAAAAAAATTGCATAAATTGGATTGATCCGGCATTTTATGTAGGATCGATCCTATTTCTGGTCTACAGAATTGGATCGATCCTGGGTATTGGTGCGGATCGATCCATGAGACAAAGAGGTTTAGATCGATCCAAAATATACCTTAATATTATTGATAATTTTTTTATTTAAAAAATTATCCCATCTCAATTGAAAAATCAATTATCTTTTTAGGAAGAAATCAAGTTCTGCTTTCGTATTGCTTTTGTATTGCTTTTTCTTTTTTCGTTTTTTTTTTGTCTAATCCTGCATAATCTTCTTCAACACCTTTTTCTTGGTTTGAGAGAACTGACCCATGATCCCCTTGGATTGTGGGTTCTTTTTCTTCTTAATTTCGATTCTCTAATTCAAGAGATTTTTTTTCATTCGATGATGTAAAAGGATTCCTTTTTTGTTCTTCTTTTCCATTGATAATGATGTTTTTATTTTCACTAACATTTTCAATTCCAGTTAAATTTAAAAGTAATTTGATCGGTATGACCCATGGTTTAATTTTATATACATTACAAAGTAGCAAAAATTCTGGGAAGAATCAAGGTTCCAAATTCGATATAGGACAACTCAGTATTTCTTCATTCATTCCCATCCAATCAAAAAATATTTGATTGGATGATTTGATTTCTTGGTGAATTGTGAGATAAAAAGGACTTTTCTTATCAATTTTATCAATTATTTGTAACATTAAGCTGTACAAAAATATGCCTATCAAAAGGGATTAAAAATCATTCATCACCAACTAAGAATTGGTAGACATAAACAAAGCTAACTTAAAATGATAAAATAAGAAGTGATGAACTATTTTGAACGGAGGAATCTACAAGGAAAGGTGGGATGAATTGGGCAAAAGATAGCCAAATTTTATATCAAGTAGAATCCGGTGCCTCATAACTCTAATTTATTTCTACATCACAAAAGCTTAGAGTTAAAAATAGGACAATGTATTATGTGGTAAAAGAAGTACAATCGAAGTGACAATACATAAGATCGAGATCATTATTACCTTGAAAAAATGTAATATTCATCCAATAGCTGTAAAACATACAATAAAGGCCAATACATACACACCGCAATCGTTCCTAAAAAGAATATACTAGTCAAAAGTTAAATATATCATATGCGTATTGACATGTATATAATGTTAAATATAGGATAGGTGAGTAGGTGAGGCCAGTGGCGAAGCCAAGAATTTGCTTTAGGGGGGGCAATTTTTTTTTTATTGGCAATTAGTTTATTATTCATCTTGCAAAAAATATTATAATTAGGGCCCATTTGCATTAGATTTTTTTAAAATCACTTTTGGAGCTCAAAATTTCACTTGATTTAAGAGATATAGTGATAATCACTTTTAGACAACTTGAGATGTGATAGGATGTTGACAAAAATTTCATACAATAAGTGATTGTGTTAAAAGTTTGAAAGATTAACCTAAAAGTTGGTGACCTAAAAGTTGGTGACCTTTTTTTGTCTGATTATATTTATGGATCATATATTAACCAAATTATATTAATAATTGATGGTAAGCAATATCAAAATATGAATGGGTACATACATTGGTTTTTTTTTTCCTGCTCCACCCATTCCCAAAAGACCTTTCCACATAGGTGCGAACCTAACTACAAGACAATTAAGCATATATTAATTACATGCATAATAACAAGTTCTGAGAAGCAACTAATAATTTTAAGAAGAAACTATCAAATTTTTAACCCAATGAGAAAATGAAAATCCAATCAATAACATTATTGAATCATCTATTTGATATGACATGAATAAAAAAATAAAAAA
>JAESVK010001121.1:0-12754 GCA_017140935.1 Hamamelis virginiana
TGAAATGAAAAATAGTTCAAAGGGGCAAAGTGTAATTTTTCCTTATAATTAATTAGTATTCATTTATGTTCATGCAGTTTGGATCATGAAAACAAATAAGGGAATGAAAGGAAATTAAAATACTGAAAATCACTTTAAAATGAATTTTATTCTAATTGAGATATTTTCTAGGTTTTTCTTTTGCCTTCCCTCATATTTTCCGTGCATCAAAAGTACATGCAGTCCGAACTTTGAAAAAATAGTCGCACATCTTTAACTCCAAGGGGTCGTCCGAGTGGCCTCTGTGATGAACTGTCAACCCAGATGTCCTGGGATCGAAGCTTGGCAATCTATTGGAGCCACGAGGATCATTTCACGTAGTATGTCTTTACCGGCGTGAATGGTTTGCCTTTGACTGGACCGAGGAGGGGATTAGTCTGTTGTGCGCAAGCTGGCTCAGGATACCCCTTACCGCAATACTAAATTGAAAAAAAAAAAAAAAATTTGCAAATCTTTTTCTTCCTGTAGGTCGCTATGGAAAAGAATATTGTCCAATATTTGAAAAGTAGTTCATGATTGTAAAAACTAAATTCTCCATCACTACGTCCATTTGTCCCTGAGTAGCTCCACTTTTAATTAATTCTTCATAACTAGGGTCTTATTGATGGCTTGTCAATCAAGAATAAGTTCATATGTTCCATTGTCAGCTAGTAAACGAATATAAGAGTATTATTTGTCATATTTTGAAACTATATGGAGGCAATGTAGTACAATTAAAATCATATGGGGGGCAATGTGTTATACAGTGATAGTTTAGTTCAGGGAGCAAAATGTATTTTTCACTTCTTTATTACTATATTTTTTTTTTTAATTTTTTCCGATTTTATACATAAAATAATGTAAAAACGTACTTATTTTTCCTTATTTGGTTTGTAAAAAAAAAAAAAAATTTCAAACCAAAGAACAAGTGAAGACCCCATATTGAATATTAAAAATTGGTGAGCCCCACATGATAATTCAAAAATTAAATAAAGTTGGTCCATCTCTCTCTCTCTCTCTCTCACGTTCTCTCCCCCTCTCTCTTTCTTCCCCACCTGAATAAACAAATCCCCACTTTTCATTCTATTTCTCTTTCTCCTTCGCTCTCTCTCTCTCTACCCTGCCCCACGGTCCCCACAACAAATTGGCTTCTTCCTCTCTATTTCTATCACACTCCACTACAAAATATCTACAATTTTATTGATTCAATTAGCAACAACTAGTAAGGGCACACTCCCACAATAGGTATTTATTTATTTTTTGTCTTTTTCTCAATTTCTATCTTCTTTCCTCATTTTATTACTATGATGATTATATTTAGGACTTTATGCATGATATGTATGGATGGTAAAAATTTATTATTATTACTAATTTATTGTGAGATTGGGATTAATGATTTAGGGTTTTTATTTTTGAGTTCTAAGATTGCAATGTATGGTAAAATGAATATTAATGTTAATGATAAATTTATTATTGTTATCAATTTATTGTGAGATTGGGATTTATGATTTAGGGTTTTTATTTTTGGGTCTAGGATTACTATGTATGGATGGTAGTATAAATTTGTTATTGTTATCATTTATTGAGATTGTGATTCATGACTTAAGTTTTTATGTTAGGGCTCTAGGTTGGCATGTATGGAGTATGAATTTAGGCTTAATTACACTTGTGTACCCTTTACTTTGGGTTAGTTTTCAATTTGGTATGTGTACTTTATTTTTTCTCAATTTTATACCTGTACTTTAGGATAGTTTTCAATTAGGTACCTATACTTTGGGGTAGTTTTCAATTTGGTACCTATACTTTGTTTGCTATCAATTTGGTACCTGTACTTTTAAATTTTTTTCAATCGTGGCCAAATTGGGGACGGCCATTAATCTAACAAATGGAAAGCTGACATGGCAGTCGGTTTAGCCACGTAGCAAAAAGAAAGGTCCCCCATTCGAATGAAGGCGAAATAAAATTCTCACGTGGTCTAGCCTATTGGAACCAAGGCATAAAATATGGTTCTGGCTTATTAGAACCACAAAATTCCTTTTTGCCACATGGCTAATCCGACTGCCACGTTAGCTTTCTATTTGTTAGATTAACGGTCGTCTCCAATTTGGCCTTGATTGAAAAAAATTTAAAAGTACAGGTATGAAATTGAGAAAAAATAAAGTACAGGTACCAAATTGAAAGTTACCCCAAAGTACATATATGAAATTGAGAAAAAACAAAGTATAGGTACTGAATTGAAAACTGCCCCAAAGTGCAGGTATGAAATTTAGAAAAACCAAAGTACATATATATATCAAATTGAAAACTACCCCAAAGTACAAGGTACAAAAGTGTAATTAAGCCATGAATTTATTATTGTTCTTGACTTGTTGTGTGATTAGGACTTTTGATTTGGGGTTTTAATTTTTGGGCATTAGGCTTGCTATGTTAGTATATTATTGATTTTTTGTTTTAATCCTATCACTATTATTTGAGAAAACTTTTGATATATGAACATTGATATTTCTTAAGAACTTTTTGAAGAAGTTAATCGGTTTTAATCTCTTTGTTATCTTAGGGTTGATCATATAATCATGCCTCACAATATGAAGTATAGTTCCGGACATGAAAAAAGAAAAAAAAAAGCAAAAGATTGAAGAATTTATTCAATCTCAAGCAGGGGCTCTTAAAAATTTATTATTAGTAGCAAACAAACAAAGACTTCAAGTTTAGTTGAAGATATTTTGACTGAGGAACATCGGGATGTGATAGAGAATGAAAAAGATGAAGACTTGGTGGGTGAAGAAAAAGAACCTGATGAATGTTAATTTAAATGAGAATGTGAATGAGAATAGCCAACATGAAAATTTCAATGAAGAATATCAACCTTTAAACATTTATGATCCTAGTAATTGGAGGCAACTTGATAAGAAGATCATAGACTTATTAGTGGAAAGAAGTCCTATAAGAAATAATGATGTCAATTTTCCAAAAAATGATTATGGTAGATATTTTTCCTCCTTTTATTACATTGAACATTTATCAAATGGAGAGAAGCAGGATATGAAATGGTTAGTATATTCAAATGCCTTAGATAGGGTATATTGATTTTGGTTCAAGTTGTTTAAGCAAGATGGAAATATAACTCAATTGGCTACTGAAGGTTCAAAGACTAGAGAAATCTTGGTCAGAGACTTAAAATTCATTAAACTAGTAATATATGAGCACATTACTTGCATGAGAAAATGGATTGAACTTAGTATAATATTGGAAAAAAAATGAAACAATCGATAACAGTTTGCAAGAACAAATAAACAAAGAAAAAGAACACCGGAGACAAGTATTAGTAAGGATTCTTGCTGTTGTGAAAACTCTTGTTAAAACTAAATTGCATTTCTTGGGGACAATGAGAAGTTTTATCAAAAGGAGAGTGGAAATTTTTTAAGTTTTATCACAATATTAAATATTCTTTTCATTTTCTCACATCTCCCCATCTAAAACCTAAACCCTAACCATCATCCTCTCCATTCACTGACATCTAACCATACACCTCCCATAAATCACTACCCAAACCACCAAATCTCACTATATTCACTCATCACCCATCCCTTACCAAACCCTACTCTCTTTCCCTCTCTCTACCTCTTCATTCTCTCCTTATCTCCCATGCATTCTTCCCATCAAAAGCACAAGACCCACAAACCTCTTCATCTTCTACTTCTCTTGGAATTCAACACTAATTCAATAACATCGAATATTAATTTGGACTAAATTACATTGACAAGCCAAACTCGTTCAACAACTAAGCTATCATTCTAAATTTTGGAAATCTTTTTTGGTTTTCTTTTTTCTTTTTTCTTAAAAAATAAATAAATAAATAAATAAATAAATAACAAGAATTGGTTTTGTCATAAAGTTTAAAGGCTTTTGGTTTAAGAATTACGCTTGGTTTGGCTGCTGAGCATGCACCGTGCGCCTCAACAAAACGTCAAGATTTTGGGTGGCCAAACCAAGTCTCTAATTTTTTACTTGGCCTTTTGGCCAATGTAAAATGGATATTTTGAAAAACTGACTATTGGATTGAATATTCTTCCTATGTATGACCGACATGCCAAAAATCACAGTGATCTGACGGTCAGTTTTTGAAATATAAATTATGAATATGAAATACAAACTGTTAAGCTTTTTCACAGTCTATATTTCAGAAACTGACCATCAGATCACTGTGATTTTTAGCATGCTTGTTATACATAGGAAGAATATTTAATCCAACGATCGATTTTTCAAAATATCCATTTTATATTGGCCAAAATCCAAATAAAAAATTTAAGGATTTGTTTGGGCACCTGAAACGATGGCGTTTTGCTGAGTAGCATGATGTGTGCTCAGCAACCAAAACAAATGCTTAAGATAAAAAAAGTGACTCAAAATATCTCAAGTGGCGTAAATGAAGCTCCAAAAATTTCAAGGGGCAAAAATTGAATTTCTTAAAATTTATAAGATGAAAAAAAAAAAAAATGAAAATCTAAGGGGGGGCAACGGCCACCCCTCAAGCCTATGCGGCTTCATCCTTGATCCTAGAGATGTTTTTGCCATTGCCTATTTTGTTTTTGAAAACCCTTTTGTACCCTTGGTCAATATATGCTTTAAAGACCTATAAAATTTTCAGTAACTAATTGTTCATTTATGATCATTGTTTAAGTTTACTACTATGCAGTGCATGTTAGCTGTTATTCACTCAATTTGTTTTGTTTATCTTAGGATATTCCTGTTGGAGAGATAGCATTTTGTCAATGTGTTCCTTTGAAACTTTGTAGATTTAGAAATTTACCATGAAAACTTTCTAAATTAATTATATCTTCTTTTGGTGCGGGAGTCTCCATTTAAATTTTTTTACCGGTTGTATTTCTTGTGAATTATTTAGATTTTATAGGATTAATTTATATAATTCTTCCATCTAACAGGTTGAATAAGGAATACAAAATTTTTTTTTCTTTGAAAATTATTAAAGAGGACGGTTTTGAACTATCTTCAATTATTATTTTTTTTTTTTTAAATCAATATAGAAGAGGATGGTTTTAAAACTGTCCTCTTTAACACCTATCAAAGAAGATGATTTTAAACCGTTCTCTTTGACCTTTTTTTGTATTAGCGGGTCTTTACTATTTACCGTGTTGTCATGAAAAATTATAATTATATTTGATTGTTTTCGAAAATATGTTTACCACATTGTCATGAAACATTAGAATTATATTTGACTGTTTTTAAAAATATGTTTTGCAATTGACCCTATGGAGATCACATGACATAAATTTGCGTCAGGTGCACCTTATATTAGCATCTCCGATAGTGTTATGTGAATTATTAGTTTATTAGACTTTTGTAACTTGGAAAAGTCTCTTGTGCTTTGATATTTTCTCACTTCTATTAAATTGATGGATACCAAATTGGGGTTTGCACTTGGGTCAAGGTCTTTGTCTCATCTTTACGGTAAAATTAAATAATGCAATTTTGAATTGACTTGGAAGTTAACATAAGAGCTAGGGTGACTAGAAATTTATCATAAAAGCACTAGTAGAAGTAAGAAACCCCATATACACATACATAATGGGAAAATGCTGGCAATTTCAATCCTTGGTGATAGGCTGCTATATTTCAAACAAAAGATAAAACAATTTTGACTTATGGTTTCACTAGAGAAAAAAGAAAATGCAAGAACTTTATAATATGAAAATGAGTGGTGCTATATAATGCTATTGGATTTCGCTACGGAAATCGCTATTGACGTGGCAGACACACCCACATGCTTTGATTTGCTAAAAAAAAATGGAAGAATTAAAGATGCAAATGCTTTTTCTCCTACTCACACTTCTGTCAAAAGTCTTTCCTTTCGATCCGTAATTTCCATTTCTGACGAACCGCGACCAATTTCCATTTTCAACCAGACCCAATGGCCGGGACATGTGAACTTGGGTTAGGTAATTAAGCACTAGACCTTCATCCAAACAATGCTAAATTGACGGCAGGATTTGAATGTGATATTCATCTTTGGTTTATTTATTTATTTTTACATTATAAATTCATCTTTGGTTTTTACCATTCAGAATCAAACACAAGCTCACCTCTTAAACACCTAAATAACATAATCTTTTTTTTATTTTTTTCATTCAAAATGAATTTTTAATGTCAATTTATACATGGTATAAAAAATGAATTATTTGCTGATTTAGTCTTCTAATTAAAGTTAACGATCACAAGTATAAAATCCTTTTGATTAATTTGGTCATGTAAGCAAAATCTAAGTATTGTATCCATTTTTTGAGATTCTTGGTTAGAATTGACTCTTTTTTTTTTGGTAAGGGTTAGAATGTGTGCAATTTTTTTCTTTTAAGGTACTCATATGTAAGTAAAATGCACCCAATCGATCTCGATAGATAAAAAAGTGGGGAGTATCATAGGGTTGGCAGAGAGGAGAGAGAGAAGAGGGTTTGGTGGGAAAGAGATAGAGACAAAGTGGGGAGCAGCCTGCACACCCTTGCGGGTCCACATTTAATTTTATTTCACTTCTTTTTACTTAAAGGAATTTTTAATCAAATGTGGGTGGGTGGCCACGTCAGTACGTTGCTTGTAATGATACTAGAGAGCATTATACAACTTTTTTTTATAAGAAAAAATTTTTATACATCATTTTCCTATGAGAAGATGAGTGAGGCGTAGATCCATGCTCCTAGAAAAGAGATAAATTAAAGTGGAATTTAAGGTGCAGTATACACTTGTAACCACATATCAATTATAATTAATTAGTATTTATTTATGTTCAGTTGGATCACAAAAAAAATAATAATAATAAATAAATAAAAATGAAGGAAAGAAAGGGAAATTAAAATACTGAAAATTATTTAAAAATGAATTTCATTCTAATTGAGATATTTTCTAGGTTTTTTCTTTTGCCCTCAGATTTTTCGTGCAGCAAAAGCAAGTGCAATCCAAACTTTGAAAAATAGTTGTACATCTTTTTCTTCTTGCAGGTCGCTATGGAAAACAAATGATGTCCAATATTTGAAAAAGTAGTATGCATGTGATGGTTCTTAGGCAGCTAATTTACTAATTCTTAATAATAGAGTCACTGCGATGTAAGCAGAATATATAATCCATATGTACGTTTCTCAAAATACCTGTCCCATATTAAAGTTTTACAAACCGTATATCAAACCACGTGTAAGAATAACTTATATAGCTAATGCTGACTTATATCTAAGTCAGTTAAGACTTATGGTCGTTGGATCATCTCATGAATAAAGGCTTTTTAAAGTGATATGATGATCTAATGCTCATATATATATATATATATTGATCGGGTTCCCCTTACCTCTTATTTTTACCCCTATATATATATATATATATATATATATATTTATCCCTCGATTTCAAAACATTACATATATATATCCAAGAACCCAGAATCGATCGTTAATGAGTTTTGGCTCAATGATATATGTCTCCCATTATAGGATGAGGTTATGGGTTCTATTCCTCAAAATATGAGAATTGGCTTACCTTTTTGGTGCTCATCTCTCTACTAACAACTAACCAAAAAAAAGGCCAACACGTTTTCCAGTAAAAATGCTGTCCATTTCAGCATTTTACTGTCAATTTTGCAAAATTGCTGGAAAATGGATAGTAAAAATGCTGAAATGAACAATAAAAATGCTGGAAAATGGATAGTAAAAATGCTGAAAAATGGACAGTAAAAATGTAGAAAATTGACGGTAAAAATGCTGAAAATGGACAGTAAAAATGCTGAAATGGACAGTAAAAATACATTTAGGGGTAGTTCTGTCATTTTAAAAATTATTTTTAAAAATTAGGACTTTTTGCATTAAATAAATTTTAATTAAGACCTTAAGAATGTAAGAAATTATTGGAAGACTTTTTGCATTAAACTTTTATAGAGCAAGACCTCTCACCAATTTCCCAAAAAAAAAATTTATACATCATTTTGCTATGAGAAGATGAGTGAGGAGTAGATATATGCTCCTAGAAAAGAGAGAAAAGTGAAATTTAAGGTGCAGTATACACCTGTAACCACATATCAATTATAATTAATTAGTATTTATTTATTCTTAATTTTACAGTCACTGCGATGTGGGCAGGCATGACCCTTCTACATCCTCAAATTTTTATTTTTATTTTTTTAACAGTGTTAATAATTTTGAGGTTCACATGTGGGTTATCCCACATAAGAAGAAGATAAAAGAAAAAAAAAAAAAAATAGGGCAATTTTCATGAATAATCCTAAGTTTCCAAAATATTACGCCTACGAACCCAATCCAAAACTAATTACGCAA
The DNA here is from genome assembly GCA_017140935.1 of Hamamelis virginiana. NCBI lineage: Eukaryota > Viridiplantae > Streptophyta > Magnoliopsida > Saxifragales > Hamamelidaceae > Hamamelis > Hamamelis virginiana. The sequence continues at coordinate 8,346 of JAESVK010001121.1, forward strand.
ATATTTTTTTAGGACATAAATACCCTCCACTCATATGGGTATTTACAATTTGACCATTGAAATGGTCAAAATTTTTGTACAGATGAATTAAAAAAAATCGAAGAGTCACCAATAATCAACACAATCCCCAATTTTGTGTATAATTCTCAATCCCCGATATTACAAAGGATCACCAAAATTACAAATAATCACCAATCCTTAATATTACTAAGAATACCCAATAGAGTAGACAAGATTTGATTGATTTGATGTTCTTGGAAAGCGCGAACTGAATGAATGACATGCATGATGTTGATGTGACATAAAGTGAACTGGGGATTCTTAACAATATTGGTGATTATTAGATAAATTGGGGATTGGAGATTCTGTTTATTTTTTGGGATTATACATAAAATTGGGGATTCTGTACAAAAAATTCGAGGGGACATTGAATGACCCGCATTAAATGCTGACGTGACATAAAGTGGATTAGGGATTCATAACAATATTGGTGATTATTAGATAAATTAGGGATTGAGGATTCTGTTTATTTTTGTGGATTATACATAAAATTGGGGATCCTATACAAAAATTCGGGGGAGATTGAATGATTAGCATTAAATGTTGACGTGACATAAAGTGGATTGGAGATTCTTAACAATATTGGTGATTTTTAGATAAATTGGGGATTGGGGATTCTGTTTATTTTTTGGGATTATACATAAAATTGGTGATTCTGTACAAATTGGTCAAACTTCAATTTTAAGGGTAATTTCGTTCAAAAAAACAGTAATAGGTGTATATCCGTAATATGTTTTGGATCAGGTTCGTAGGCGTAATATTTTGGAAACTTAGGATTATCCATGGAAATTGCCCAAAAAAAAAAAAGAAGAAAAAAAATGGCTTTATATATATATAGATATATATATATAGTAAATGGGTTCGCCACTAGTAGCTTTAAATCTTTCAAGTGGGAATGAATTTTAGACTTTTATATTCAACCTGTTATATTAGATTTGTATATTGAGCATTATTTGCCTTCATTTATTTGAGGACTCTAACCACTAGACCAGTACAGCAGTACTTATTCTTCCTTGGCTCAAAGTGTGGCCCGGCCCTGTTGGGAAAGCATATGAATAACAGAGCTTTTTGTTTTTTTTTTTTTGTATATAATAACAATGTTCTTTGCTTTTCTTTTTTCTTTTTTCCTATTTTTTATATATAATATCTAATCACCGTTCTAAGAGGGGTATTTAATCCACTGTATGGTTGATTTTTCAAAATTTATTATACAAATCGCCATACGAAAGACACTTTTACTTTAGGTGTACCTTATACAAGCATCTCCGGCAATGTGCATATATATAAATACATATAGGGTCAGGTTCTATGACACATTATTCTTACACACAGTTTGACATGCATTTTGCAAAATCCAATATGGAATTGGTATTTTGAGAAACAAGCCGTTGGATTAGATATTCTATTTATACACACCATGTATACCAAAAATCACATTGATCCAACGACTACTTTTTCAAAAATATCACAATTTAAAAATATACTGTAAAAAAATGTGTGAAACTGTCACAAACTTTCAAAGTTGGTTTTCTGAAAAACCAGACGTTGGATTAATGTGATTTTTGACATATATAATATATATAAGCAGAATACATAATCCAACAGTACATTTCTCAAAATACCTGTCCAATATTAAAGTTTTACAAACCGCGCGCGTATCAAACCACGTGTAAGAATAACGTATATATAGCTAATATATGCTACCTTAGATCTAAGTCAGGTAAGACTTATGGTCGTTGGATCATCTCATGAATGAAGGCTTTTTTAAGTGACGAGATGATCCAATACCCATAAATGCATAGCTGACTTAAATCTAAGTCAGTATTAGTTGACTAGATCTCTACTATATATATATATATGGATCGGGTTCCCCTTACCTCTTATTTTTACCCCTATGTATATTTATCCCTCGATTTCAAAACACTACATATATATATCCCAGAACCCAAAATCGACCGTTAATGAGTTTTGGCTCAATGATTTATGTCTTTCCCATTATAGGATGAGGTTATGTGTTCTATTCCTCAAAATATGAGAATTGGCCTAGCTTTTTGGTGCTCATCTCTCTACTAACAACTAACCAAAAAAAAGGCCAACACGTTTCTTGAAACGAACAACTAACGACTAAACTTACTGATGTATATCAATTGTCAAAAAAGAAAAAAGAGTATATCAATTGTCAAAAAAGAAAAAAGAGCACGACTTGACCCTGGCCAACACATTATTTTGGCAAAATCAAAAAAGAAAGAAGAAAGAATTATATGATTATGAGACAAGAGGAAGTGGTTGACCGGGGTCTACACCCCACTTTTTACATTACCTTAGTCTTTCAAAGTTCGCCAACCTTCGTACGCCGACAAGCTTGACCATAACCGGTGAATTTTGTCCCTAAACCATTTGTAATATTGGGAAATATAATATGTGGGAGCCTTTAGCTCTTACACTATAAATACATACTATAAAGAAAAGAATTGGGATAAATTTAGCACTAATCTTTATCTCTAAACAAAAATGATCCACAGGGCTTCTCTAAAACTCTTCATCATCTTCTTGCTTTTGATTCTACTGTCTACTTCAAAGAGTACTGCATTCGCTGAACTAACCAAAATACCCAAAACCAGTGAGTCTCTCTCGATCTCTCTGACTTTTTGGTTTTTGTTTTTTGTTTTTTTGTTTTTTGAAAGCCCACTAAACTATTAGATCTATTTCACAAAAGTAATTTGTGAAAAGATACATCAGGTGATTTTTATAGGGGCTAATTATAAAATAAATTTTTAAAAACTAACGGTTGGATTAAATACCCCTCTTACATTTATAATGCCTACCAAAAATCATATATAGTGATCCAATAATAGGTTTCTGTAAAATGCAACTGTACATGAAAAATTAGTGATATTTTAAAGATTAATTAAGTCACAATTTTTCACTGTGACATTTTTTTCCTAAATTGACAATTGGATCATTGTCATGTCTGACAGACATGAGATATATAAGAAAAGTATTTAATCCAACGGTCAGATTTTCAAAATTTATTTTGCAATTAATCCCATGAAAGTCAACTGATGAAAAGATGCATTAGATGCACCTGATATATATATATGATCTAGTCAGCATATGCTTATATAAGTTTATGTAAGCATGAAACTAGTAGATAAATATGGGATACATATTTCAAAAAACTGACTGTAATATGCGTAAATAAGAATAGTATTTAATCTAGTAGACAGTTTTCAAAATACATGTTCCACAATTACATACTTATGTGTCTCATGCTTACTTTTATTGAGAAATAGCAAATCCTGGCAGGATCATTTATATGTAATTTATTTATAAACATATATAGAGGTCCATTTTAGTGTGCACCAACATGCTTGTGAGGCACGTATCTTGGCCATCTGTGATCCTCTCACTCCGAAACATATATAACAGGGACGACTGTGATACGTGCTGCACATGTGCACCCATCCTCACCTAACCCAAATCGACACATATGGCGGGTATCACGACGTCTTGCATTTTTTTCTTACTATTTATTGCAGATGTGAAGAGTGTGGAGCACGGAGATATTGAGGTAAATAAAATTGGTGGACGACGAAATGGCCCCGGAGGAGGGTCTAGTGGTTGTGCAGGTTGTGGTGGTTGGGGCAAATGAATTAGTATGAAGATTATTAATAAAGTAAATGCCAATTGCAGGCTCTTCTCACACTTGTCATTGAAAGTATAAAAGTTCTGATGCATTGATGCCTGCCACTAATTAATTCTAAGATTATTAATAAAGTAAATGCCAATTGCTTCCTATGATTTTAATTGCAACACATTGGTCATTATAGTTTCAAAATTTGCATTCGTTGACTCGCAGTGGAACAGATAAATAATGATTGGCATATCTATTTATGATATCAAAAACTAGATTCTCCATCACGACATCCGTCTCTCCCCCTATAGTTTCACTCTTAATTAACTCATCATCACTAGGGTCTTATTTATGAGTTTCACTCTTAATTCTCAATCACTAGGGTTTTATTGATGGTTTGTCAATTAGGACGTACAAGGTTTGCCTGTTTCTCTGTCGATAAACGAATGTATGAATGTTATTTGTCATATTTTGAAACTATAGGAGGCAATGTGTTGCAACTAAAACCATAGGGGGCAATCTATAACACAATGATTATTCAAGGGGCAAAATGTATTTTTCCCTTACTATATTTTTTTTCTAATTTTGTCCAATTTTATGCATAAAATAATACAAAAACATACTTTTTAAAATTGTTAATATTATTTAACTAAAAATAATTATGAAATAGGCTCAAAAAAAAAAAAAAAAAAAAAAAAAAAAAAAAAAAAAAAAA
>JAESVK010001121.1:12854-32642 GCA_017140935.1 Hamamelis virginiana
AAAAAAAAAAAAAAAAAAAAAAAAAAAAAAAAACAACAACAACAATTTCTTCTTATGATCACTAATAACTATTTAGCGCGTACTGAATAGAGATTAGATCATGGTTTTTATATTGTCTAGTGACCTGCCCAATACGCAGAAATCAATTAAGAAAAAAAAAAAAAAAAAAAAAACTTATGAGACGACTTTCTCATACATAGCTACATATATTAGAATTCAAAATATTTTAAATTTATGCCACATGGAATTTTTGAAAGTATAAACACCTCGTTCTTTCTACTCATTTTGAATTTGACAACTGAAACATCATTTGAAGATAATTTCAATTCTTCTACAAATAAAAAATCTGGAAATCAATGAATATATAATAACTCAATTGGCTTGAGAGGTAGATCTAATATTCCAATGTTCGTGTAGGAGAAATCATCAGGAAGATATATAATTAATGAACATACAATCCTCGTTCTTTGTTATCGATAAAGAAATGAATATACAATCCTCGTTCTTTCTTATCGATAAAGACACGCAGTAACTGGTACTTAATTAGAAATGTTTCTCTTGATTTATTGCCGAAGTTAAGATGCTTAAGGGTGCTGTCTTGGGGTGGATATTGCAACACTGAACTTCCCAAGTCAATTGGAAATTTGAAACATTACGGTACTTGAATCTTTCTTACAGTGAAATCAGAAGTTTGCCTAGATAAGCTAAAACTCTTTACAACTTATATACACTAATATTAAAATATTGCTCCCATCTTGAGATGCTGCCGACGTAAATGGGGAATCTGAAAGACCTTCGCCGTCTCGATATTACACATGCATATTCTATCAAAGAGATGCCACGACAAATAGGTAAATTGACAAGTCTCCAAAAATTGTCTAATTTTATTGTAGGTGATGACAATGGATTTGCAAGGATAAGAGAATTAAAGAATTTAAAATTTCCAAGTGGGACACTTTAATTTGCATTTCAAGCTTAGAGAAAGTGATGGATGTTCAGGATGCAATTGATGCCAAGTTAAAGGATAAACATATATGACCTAGATGTGTCAATGTTAAAATATAGTGATGAATTTAATGCTTCTAGAAAAGAAAGAGTTGAAGAAGTGCTCAACATGTTAGAACCTCCTAGGAAGTTGACAAAGCTCCACATCAACTACTACGGTGGTATAACACTTCCAAATTGGCTAGGAAATTCATCTTTATCTAAAATGGTTGTTTTAAGTAAAAAATTGTGCATAATGCACATCTTTGCCACCACTCGAGCAACTACCCTCCCTTAAAGACCTTTGCATAGATGGAATGAATGAAGTGAAAAGTGTGGGCATCGAGTTCTATGGGCCGAGCTATGCAAATTATTTTCCCTCATTGAAGACCCTGAGGTTTGAGAATATGGAGGAGTGGGAAGATTGGGTAGATTGTTTTCCTTCTCAAGTTGATAGACAGGTTGAAGTATTTTCTTGTCTACTAGAGCTTTCTATTATGAAATGTCCCAAGTTGTTGAAAGAATTACCTGACCATCTTCCCTCATTGGAAAAACTGGTTATTTATGAATGTTCGCAATTGACAGTTTCAATTCCAAGCCACCCAGAGCCCAATGAAATAAACATCAAGCACAAACAAGAGGTGGTGCAGGGAAGTGTCGATCCGCACACTGGAGTCTCTTGTTCTTTCTGATATTTCAAAGATATCGTGTCTAACAGAGGGGTTTATGCAAGGTTTAAAAAAAAAAAAAAAAAGACTTGAAGATTGTGGGTTGCAATGAGTTGACTAGTTTGTGGCAAAAAGAGGAGGGTTTATGTAACACCTTCTTTCCACATCTTAGCATCGCTCACCAATTCATTTTATGTTCATTATTCACCTCCCAACTAAGACCATAAAAAAATCATTAGTTTATTATTTCATTTCATTCTATTCATTAGTTAGATACAGTTTCAATTTAAACTGCTGATTTCATTAAATAGATGACTTAATCATTTATATAAAAATTGTAGTATTTTTTTCATTTATTTTTTGTGGAAAAATTATTTTTTTTCACTCAGTTTATAAGAAATAAATTATATCATCATTATTTAAAAATTTATTTTTAATATGTTCACTACTTCGATATAGTGTCATTTTAAATGTACAGTATATCTAATGACATGATCATTTTATATAAAAACCATTTTGATTCTATTGTAGTCTTCAAAGTGCAGGTTGTTATGGACAAAAAAATTAATAAGTACATCTTTTTCTCAAGCTCATCAGTTTTTGTCTGTGTATATTTTGTGTAGCTCCATATAAAAAAAATTGATGAGTTCAATAATATTTAGAACTCACCAGTTTCTATACATCTTGTAACTCCACTCAAAGCTTGTTTTTATTTTTTATTTTTTTCATTCTTTATTTTTTTTTATTTTGTTGATTTTTTTTTTTTTTTTTTAAATCTAGCTAAATATAGATGAACTCATAAGTTTTTGTTCGTATAAAAAAATAAAATAAAAATAAAATAAATAAACTCATCAGTTTTTTGTTTTTATTTTGGTTTTAGAATGAACTCATCGATTAATTGTTTTTTTGAACCTATTAGTGCCCCAATCTGTTAGTTAGCCATTTGTTTTTTTGACTAAAAAATGTTGTTAGACTTTTTTTTTTTTTTTTTTTAAAGCAGTATTTATTCTAAACTGCTAAGGTGTTTATAAGCAAATCAGTGAAGTTTCATGATTTTTCAATATATTTTAATTTTTATGAATTATTTTCTTCATACAGAATATAAAATCCATAATAAATAAAATAAATTGAGAAAAATTATGAATCTTCACCAATATGCTTGTAGACCCATTAGCAATCCACGATAAATATTGCATAAAAAAATAACAAGCCTAACACCATTTTTAGTCAATACAACGAATTGCTAACTAACACAAGAAGGTAAATTGAAAACGGCCAATAGTTCATGGGGCACATTGATGCAATCGAAACCATAGGAAGACAACGTGAAAACGACGTGTAATTTCCTCTAGTTTTTTTTTTTTTTTTTTAAAAAAAAAAAATTTTTTTTTTTTATAGAAATATTTTAAAAAAAAAAAAAAAAAACCCCTCATCAACTTTTTTGTCAATTTATTTTCATTTTTTTTTATTTTGATTTCTTTTCTTGATTTTAGGAAAAAATCATAGAAAATATCGCCTACATATAATTAAGGAATTTTGAATAAATATTTTATCTATGAGCATTTTGGTCTTACAATTTTTTTTTATTGGAACTAAACAGTAACATGCTTTTTTACTCTTGTAAATTGGAGGTATCTGTTAAGAGCACAAAAAAAAGATTTTGCTATTTGAAAATCTTGTGTTCATAGAAAAATTTGTTTTTTGAAAAATGGCAGCGAGATTTTAGGATGAAGGAATGTAGAAATAGATATTTAGGAAATATTTTGGTAATCGCCAAATATGAAATAGACCCAAATTTATTTATTTTTGAAATTTCAAAATCTTAAATTAGGGCAAAATTGCATTTTCAAATAAATAACCCAATCTTTTAATTGGATGATTCTATTGCTACCACACAAATTACTATTGATACCCACTTGCTAATTTTTAAAGGCAAATGATATTGGTGCTCCAACCAGCACCAACCACGCTCCACACTAACAATTATGATGGCAAATTTTCAATTTTGCCCTCATATCAAAATCTCACTAATTTTTATATATTCTCTATTTCCATAGAATCAGCTGCAGAGTGAATTTCAAAAAATCGACCGTTAGATAAAATACTTGTGTTATGAATGTCATGTTTGCCAAAAAATTATGGTCATCCAACGGTAGGTTTTCGAAAAATCTGACGCAAAATTGTAACATTTCAAAGAACAAAAAAAACATAGTTTTTCATTGTGAAAAAATTATGGTGATCCAACGGCAAGTTTTCGAAAAATCTGACGCAAAATTGTGACATTTCAAAGAACAAAAAAAACATAGTTTTTCAAAAAAAAAAAAAAAAAAGGAAGATGGATTCAATATCAGATGTGTAACACAACCATCTATAAACTTTATCAATAAACTAGTCAACACCTTCATATTTCTCTTTTCAATTATGGGTGAAAAAAAATGATGGAATTTATACGCATGTGCCATCAATTGTACATTTCTCTCTTCAATTATGAAAAGAAAAAAAAAATATGATGCAATTTACACACATGTGCCATCAATTGTAATGATAATATTACACAAAGAAATAATGTTACATTACATGGGATTCGAACCCAAATCCTTCCCTATCTTCAAATAGAAAAGATGTCATCCCTATAGCTACATAGTCATTAATTACCCATATAATCTTTAGCAGTAATGCTATATATCTCAAAAAAATTGTTCTAAAAAGACATTCCAAATGAATCCTAACCTTTCATTTATTATGGAGAGATAATTCACTAAAAAAGAGAAGGGTTAGATGATCTGCCACATCATTTGGGAAACACTTTTGGAACAATTTTTTTGAAAGATAAAGCATTTTTCAATCTTTAATAATCGAGTCCAAGAGTCTTAATACTTTTCCACAATTTCCTTCACCTTTCGATGCATGCGAGACCCACCACTTGAAATTGTTTTTTTTTCACTTATGTAATTGAGTCCAATCCAACCCCATTATGATGCAGTATTCAATATTATTAATAATACACAAATAAATAATAATACATTACATGGGATTCAAACCCAAATCCTTCTCTATCATCAAAATGGAAGAGATGTCACCCCACTATATAGCCATTACCTGTAATTAATCTTTAATTTGAGATATTATTTATTTGGAATTGTTTTCTACACTTTAGTAATTGAATCAATGTCTTTCACATTTTGCTTTCTGTTCGTGTGAGGCCCACCAAACCTATGCCACTGTAGTTTGCTCCATCAACAACCAAAAACCATAAATACTAAAAATTACTTAAAAATGAATTTCATTCGAATTGAGATATTTTTTAGGTTTTTTCTTTTGCCTTCCCTCAGATTTTCCGTGCATCAAAAGCAAGTATTGTAGTCCAAACTTTGAAAAATAGTTGTACATCTTTTTCTTTTGCTATGGAAAACAAATGCTATCAAATATTTGAAAAATAGTATGCATGTGGTGGCTCTTTGGTAGCTAATTTATTAATGTTGGAAAAACATGATTGGATATTCAGAATTTGAATAAGTCATCCAATTAATAATTGTTAGCCCTAACGTCAATTTCGTTGATTATATTTTGATGATAAATAAACATTACTTAAGCCACTAACTTTTGGTTAAGTATTTGCTTCCTTAGAATCAAAGACTATATCTTGTTAGAGCCCATTAACATATCTCAAAGCAACTCTTGATGCGTATATGCTTATACAAAGGCACTATAAAGATCAAATTGAAGCCAAGCTTTTGTCTCTACTGTTTTAGGAATTGAATATAAGGTATCTCACTTGTTTAACCTTGCATGGCTCAAGACAAAACTTTTTCATTCATAATGCATTGGCATATATCATATAGAATAATTATAAGGTGTTTGAATATTGTCAAAAATAGTTTTTGAACCTTAAGTTAACTAGTCTAATTGTTGGAAGTTGATTTAGTTTAAAATTTTTGAAAATTTGGCTTTAAGACAAAACTAGTCGACTTACCCAAGAGAACTAGTTGACTAATTATGGATACAATAAGCCTATTCTAAAAAACATAAAACTAGTCGACTAACAATTAAACTAGTCAACTAATCGAGAATGCAATAGGCATGTTTTCTGAGGCACATCAACTAGTCGACCAACTCTTTCAATCTAGTCGACTAATCTAGTCCGTAAAAAGTTGTGTAATACTTTTTGTCAAACTAGTCGACTAACCCTTATCGACTAGTCGACTAATTGAGCCCGGGAACTTTATTCACTTTGAATCATGCTTAATTAGGCGACTAATTATTGTTGGCTAGTCGACTAGTTCCTCTCTGCAACTAAAAACGGCTAAATAGAATGCTTAGCATTTATTGCTCTTATATACTCCCCTCTTCCCCCATCTTACTTGTAAGGCTTGCAACAGTCATTTGAGACCAAATGCATTATATATACCCCTCTTGCTCTCATTTATGACTATTAATCCATAAAAGATAAGAGCATTCATTTGGGCATTCATTATTCAAGCTTCTTTGCGATAAATTCTTGAGTCATCTTTGTTAATCTCTTGAGAAGTTATTAATTTGGGCTTGTACTTGTGTGAATCAGCTTCTTGAAGCATTTATTGTGACACTCCAACTTATTTATTTCTTGTGAGCTAAGGGTGTTGTTTGACCTTGTTGAGTTTGGAGCTTGTGAGCAAATCCAAGATTGTGAAGAAGAGCTGCTAGCTCTTGTCTTTGTAAAGGTTTCTCCACCAGAAGAAGTATCATTGTGATAGTGGATTGAATCCTCAATCGGAATTCTTGAGGCGTGGATGTAGGCAGAGACCGAACCACGTTAAAATACTGTGTTTGATATCTCTTTACTCTACTTTCTTCCAATTAAGTTTTATTTACTTGTTTATTTTCAAATTTAATTGGATCTAAATTTTATTTGGCAATATTTGCTCAAAGTTTGCTAAAACTCTATTCACCCCTCCTTTAGGGTTATATTACTTGGGACAACAATTGGTATTAGAACAAGTGCTCAATATTTGATTGTTATCTTGAGCTAAAGATCATGGCAAACGCAAATGGATTGATCTTTTCCCAAGGTCACCAACCTTCTTACTTTAATGGCAAAAATTATAAATGTTAGAAAAATAGGATTCAAATTTGGGTTGAATCTTATGACATGGCTGTTTGGAGAGTTATTATCAAGGGAAATCATGTAATATACACAACTGGTGAAGATGGCACTCAAATTCTCAAAGATATAAACGATTGGAGCGAGAGTGACATGAAGCTTCTTCAAGTCAACTCAAAGGCAAAGAATGTTCTTTATTGTGCTGTAAGTGACGTTGAATACAATCGTGTTTCTGGATGTGATACAACTCAACAAATATGGTAAAAGCTTGAAGTCACATATGAAGGAACCAAACCGGTAAAACGTTCCAAACTCATTATGGCTATGTATGATTTTGAGTTATTCAAAATTGAAGAAAATGAAAGTGTAAGTTCTATGTTTACTAGATTTACTCATATTGCTAATGATTTGAAAACTCTTGGTAGAACGGTCTCAAATTGGGATATTATATCAAAAATTCTTGTTATTCTACCAAAATCATGGGACCCAAAGCTATTGTTATTCAAGAATCCAAAAACTTGGATACGATTGACATAGACGATCTTTTCGGTTATCTTCTAACACATGAGACCACAATGAAAAGACAAAGAAGGAGGATAAGCCAAAGAAGAATCTTGCACTTAAGTCCACCTCCAATAATGAAGAAAGTGATGATGATGATAATGCTGAAAACAATGATCAAGACATGACTTTCATTACCAAAAAGTTCCAAAAGTTCTTGACCCACCACAATGAAAAGATGAGAGGAGGAGGAGAAGCCAAAGAAGAATCTTGCACTCAAGTCCACCTCCAGTAATGAAGAAAGTGATGATGATGATAATGCTAAAAACGAAGATCAAGCATGACTTTTATCACCAAAAAGTTCCAAAAGTTCTTGAGAAGAAGAAGAGCTCTTGGGAAACCCAATCCTAACGGAAGCTCAAAAAACTATGACAACAACTGCTTTCATTGCAAAAAGCCGAGTCACAAAGTTACAATTTTCTAATAAAAAACTAAGAAGCTAGAGAAGGAAAGAAAGACTATCAGAGACTCGATAGAAGGGGAAAAGGAAAAGCCATGAGTGCCACCACTTGGGAGAAGTCATCGATGCAATTGATAATGATGATGACTCTCAAGAAGAAATGGTAAATTTTTGCCTCATGGCAAATGAAGTTGATGAGATAACCTCTAACTCTAAGGATGATATTGATGATGAATTGTCAATTGAGGAACTTCATGATCTGTGTGAGGATTTATATAGTAAAAATTTATCTTTGAACAAAACTCACAAAATCTTGAAGAATGACCTCACTTCTATCACAAATGAGAAGCTAGCATTGCATAAACAAAATTTGACCTTAGTCAAAGAGAATGAAAAATTGAAGTATGAAATTGAGAAGAAGTTTAAAAATATTTCATCTACTTCAAATTCTTTAAATGATTATGAGTCCTTGAAATATGAAAATATGATTTTGAAAAAAAAAAAAAATGAGGACTTGAACAAAATTATTTACAAATTCACAAGTGGTGAAGAAATTTTCAAAGACTACTTAGAGCTCAAACAAAGAGTTGGATTTAACAAAGAAGGCTTAGGCTATGAATAAAAATCAAGCAAGAAAAAGTCTTCATTATATCTTGATTTCTTTGTTAAAGCTTCAATGCAAAAGAGCTCTAAAGAATCTCAATCCCACAAACAATTTCACAACCCTTCACACAAACATGCTAATGCTACTTGTCTATTTTGTGAAAAGAAATGACATGTGAGATATTTGAAAGGAAATCGAAGGAAAAGATTCGCAGCGGAAGACTTGCAACAAAAATTTTACAACAGTTGAATCTTCCATCAAAATCAACAGGATTTCGATTAAGCATCGGATCATGATTTTACAAACTAAGAATGAATTTAAACAACTTAAATGCATACTTACTTGAACCTCTTTTGTTTTAGCGATTGTCGAATCCTAACTCCAAAAGTATGAAGCCTCCAAGGTATCCACACAAGCACAAGAACTTGAGAACCCTTGCAACTATCAACACTTGATGAGATGCAAGCTTGAGAGGGTGTGGGGATTTTGGCTAAGAGAGGAAGAGAGCAAGGGGATTTTGGCCCTAGGGTGTTCTCCTCTTTTCATAGCCTCCACAAAGTGATGAGCTAGGTTACTTAGTGCTAGCTTGACCTAACACCTCATTTTATAGAAAATACTCTTCTTATTTGCTATTTGATCCCTCCCTTATTAACTATTAATAATAAGGATCAAATTAATAACAAATAAGAATATTCTCCTCTCATTAATTCAAAAGACTCTCTTATGCCCTTAGTGTGTGTGACCCTTTGGGTTCACTCCAACCTAGTAGTGGTTCGGGACATCTCATGTTCCCTAAAATAAAAACTTTCTATTTTTGGTTCAATTGGAATAATTCCAATTTTGCCCTCAATGATAACACTTACCATAAGGCCTTCACTAGTCATGAGTGACATATAGCAACATATCATGACGTACTCTAGGTGTGGGTGAATAGCAGAACTAAATGAACCCTTCATGTTACTTAATCCTTCATCTTCTAATGTCACTGTTAAGATAATCAGGGCGTGGTTATAAGTCAAAACCTTTATCTTAACTTCTTGTTTTATGTTCCCCAAAGTATAATCTCAATAAAATGAACCCAATGAAACATTTTCACAGTTCACCTATCACTCTGGCCAAAGATTCAAACTGAGAGTTATCTTTGTGAACTAACCCTGACATTCTTTCCCATCAAAGTGAGAGTGATGATTCCTTATTGCACACTTATCCATCTTCATGCATAACTTATTAGAGCCAATGAGTACCGATTACATCCTGATGTTTAAGGTTGTACGGGATACTATCAAACTCTAACAACTCATGCATAAGACATCTATAGTGTCTCAAGTCTAAGGACTACCAAGTAAATGGATGTAACAAAAGAATATTCCTTTGACTTAATCTCCATAAGAATATTCTTGCATATCATGTTCAGTGTACATGTTCTCTAACATGCACCCATAGATTAACTAAAGTGTTACTACACTGATAGGAAAGACTACCTATCCTCCCATTGGAGTTAGTTTAAATATGTGTTACTCTTAGTGGTTTATAAAAGGTCCACCTTTTATAAACCTATGAGTAGGAATTCTTTAGAATAAATGTTTATGAGAAATATTAGTTTCTCTATCTCAACAACTTGATATGTATATTTTTCATTCATGGACTTCATCATATATATATTTAAATATACAAGACAATTTATACCTTCTAATTAATATAATATGAAACTGATATGCTCTTAGGATTGGTTTTAGGGCATATCTCTAACAATACTCTTGTCCATTTAGAGGCAAAAGAGGCATTAAGAAAATAGTTTTGTGGATTCCTAAAGGAACTACAAAATCTAACATTATAGCAGTGTTACTAAATCCGGACCGGACTGGTCGGTTCAACCGGTTGAACCGGGAACCGGGTCCCTGACCGGTTCAATTGACCCCCTAAAACCCAGCCAAGAGTAAAATCGGTGTTTTTAATGAAAACCGGTTGACCCGGCGGTTAAACCGCGGTTTTTCCGGTTTTATTGGGTTTGATTGTGAACCGGCCGGTTTTATTAAAAATGAAATTTTAGTGTAAAAGACACAAATGCCCCCACTTTTAAAAAAAAATTGTTAAGCATTGAAGGTTAAAATGGTAAAAAGACCAAAAATCCTAAAAATTAAAACCCTCTTCCCCGATTCCCTCCATTCCCAAATCCTATTTCCCCTAAATCCCTAATCCCCTTTTGGTCTTCTCGCTCGATTCTCAGGCGATTGTGTGCCGTGTGTGACTCGGTGTGAGCACTGAGCTGCTCTCTGGCGCCCTCATGGAGTTTTTGGTCGACGATCTCACGGTATCTGGCATCGCGATCAACGATCTCACAGCCTCACGCACGACGCACGACGGCAACCCTCACCGGTGAGATAATGGAGAAGCTTCCGGAGAACAATATTAAGAGGACTGATGGCCTCACTGTTCTTTGTATGGCCGATGATACCTCCGAAAGTAAGCCTTCTCTCTCTCTCTCTCTATACAATATATATATATATAGACACGTCTTGTTTGCTTTCAGATCCTCATCCTTTGAATGATTAGTGGCTTCAATACATGGCTGATGAAACTTTAATTGAGATCATGAATTGATTGAAAATGATTTTCAAGTTATTGAGATTAAACTGTAAATGTTAGATAGAGAGAGAGCCCATTAACTATGAAGCTTTCACAGAGAGACCCATTTCCTTTTTTACTTCTAAGTGGTTAGAATTTTTTTTTATGACATTTTCAGCTTCCTGATGTGGGTTTTTAGCTTTTGGTTATTTTATTTGTTATTTTTTGAGTAATTCGTGCCTTCTGAATGGTGATGTCTGGATTAATGTTGATCTTTGTATTTACTCTTAATAGTACAATGGCATCTCGAACCCCCAATTTCATATCATAAATGATTTCATAATTGTATTGTTGGTTCTTGGGTTCTTGTTTATAAATTGCTTTTTGGGTTCTTGTTTATATACTTGTTGCTCTGTGCCTTGCTTATACAAATTAAATCATCAGCTCATCTGCATATATAAGTGTGAATTCTATTCATTTCAAATTCTTTGATTATTATCTTTGGAAAAGGCTAGTGTAACTCTAATTAGTGGAGTCTTTGCCTTTATAGGATTTGTTTCTATATTTTTTTTTAAGGTTTTTAAATTTTAATAAATAATAAATATTTTTTAATTATTAATTAATATATTTATGACGTCATGGTGACGTCACGGTTCAACCCGACGGTTGAACCGGTTGACCCTTAACCTGGTAACTTTTCCGGTTCGATGAACGGTCCGGGTTTTAAAACATTGCATTATAGGATCCAAAAAGGTATGGGTACCAAAGAAAGTTA
This sequence comes from Hamamelis virginiana, assembly GCA_017140935.1. Lineage (NCBI taxonomy): Eukaryota > Viridiplantae > Streptophyta > Magnoliopsida > Saxifragales > Hamamelidaceae > Hamamelis > Hamamelis virginiana. The sequence continues at coordinate 24,492 of JAESVK010001121.1, forward strand.
CTTGATTTTGTGTTGTAGGTTTGTATGAACTCAATTCAAGACAAAAAAAAAAAATTGTACTTGGAGAGCGGATGTTCAAGACATATGACCGGCGACAAAAACAAATTCATCTCCCTCAACTACAAAGACGATGACAATGTCACATTTGAAGACGATGCCAAGGGTAAAATAATTGGTAGAGGTAAAATAGGAAATACTTCTATCACTATTGATAATGTATTGCTTCTTAGTGGATTAAAACATAACTTGCTTAACATTAGTCAATTATGTGATAATAGTTATTTCGTTAATTTTACTTCATCTTCTTGCAATGTTCTTGATAAAGATAAAAATAATGTTTCTGTTTCAAATCGTTTTAAAAATGTTTACACAATTGATTTTGAAGAATTAGCACTTCAGGATGTAACATGTTTTGCCACTTTGCAAGAAACAAGTTGGTTATGGCATAGAAGACTTGGGCATGTTAGTATGGATTTGTTGCACAATCTTTCTAAAAATAATTTGGTTAATGGCTTGCCCAAATCTAATTTTACAAAATATAAAGTTTGTGATGCTTGCCAACTTGGAAAACAAATAAGAACAAGTTTTAAACCCAAATGATATATCTCTACATCTAGGCTTTTGGAGTTGTTACATCTTGATTTGTTTAGACCAAATGATGTAGAAAGTTTTGGAGGTAAACTCTATATATGCATTTGTCATTGTTGATGATTTTTCAAGGTATACATGGGTTCTATTTCTTGCCCACAAGAGTGATGCTAGTGGCGTATTAATTTATAAAATTTTGTAAAAAACTTGAAAATATTCAAGACCACTCAATTACTCATGTAAGAAGTGATAGAGGTAGAGAGTTTAAAAACCAAGATATCACAAAGTTTTGTGACGAAAATGGATACTTTCATAACTTTTCGGCTCCAAAGACTCTACAACAAAATGGAGTAGTTGAAAGGAAGAATCGCTCATTGAAAGAAATGGATAAAACCATGTTAAATGAACATAAACTTCTTAAATCATTTTGGGCCGAAGCGGTTAACACCATTTGTTATGTGGGAAATAGAGTGGTTATTAGACCTACTTTGGCCAAAACTCCATATGAGCTTTGGAATGATCAAAAACCTAATATTGGCTACTTCAAAGTTTTTGGTTGTAAATGTTTTATTTTGAATGATAGAGAACATTTATCTAAATTTGATGCTAAATTCGATGAATATGTATTTATTGGTTATTCTATGAATAGTAAAGCTTTTCGTGTTTACAATAAATGCACCCAAACGGTTCAAGAATCCATTCATATTGTTTTTGATGAAGCTAACCCATTTTCTCCTAAGCAAATTATATATGAAGATGATGTTGCTAGGTTTATCCCTCAAGTGGAGGAAGGAGTCAATGATCCCAACACAAATAACACATCAAATGAAGCATCTAAGGATGCGTCAAAAGAGATCTTGCCAAAAGATTATGACGCTCAACAAGATAAGACTCATGAACTACCCAAAGTATGGAAATTTGTGAAAAACCACCCAATTGAGCAAGTCATAGGTAATCATTCACAAGGCGTAAGTACTCGATCTAATCTTAAAGATGGTTATGGTAACATTGCATTTGTTTCCCAAATTGAGCCTAAAATTTTTAGTGAAGCTGAAAATGATGATAATTGGATTATAGTCATGCAAGAAGAACTAAATCAATTTAAAAGAAATCAAGTTTGGGAACTTGTGCCTAAACCTAATGACCATTCCATTATTGGTACTAAATAGGTTTTTCGAAAGAAAAAAAAAAGATGAAGATAGAAATGTAATTAGGAACAAGGCAAAACCTGTTGCACAAGGCTATAATCAACAAAAAGGTATTGATTATGATGAAACATATGCACCGGTTGCTAGACTTGAAACCATTCGCATGCTACTTGCTTTTACTAGTTTTAAGAATTTTAAATTGTATCAAATGGATGTGAAAAGTGCATTTCTAAATGGTTATTGTGAACCCGCCACCTCACTTTGTTTTGGAATTGGATTCACTATCATCATGGATTGTAGATAATTCATTATCCTTCTCTATTTATCCTTCTATTTTATCTACTTGTTTATCCTTCTCTATTATCCATTCAAGATCATCCAATCCTGATCATCCTTCTCTATTGTAGAAGTCCACTTAAATTGGGTTTTGAAAAAAGGAAAGGAGTTTGAGAAAAATTGGGAGTTGCCACCTTATTTTTAAGGAACAAGAAAACCATAAAAAGAGTTTTATTTTCAATAAAACAGTGACTCCATATTTTAAGGAAAAGCAAGACTTTGAACCAAAGTAGGATTCGGGAGCTAGGTTATGAAGTGGGAAGGTTCCAAGGAACTCCTTATAGCCACCCACCTCACCCTAATTAAAGGTCTCCTAATTACTTTTGGACTTTATCAAAATCTTATAAAAACAACCCTAATTATCTAATCAACCAAAAAAATAGGGATAATAATACATAAATAATAATAATAATAGATAATAAAAAAAGAATCACAATCCTAAAGACCTTAGGAGACACACAGTCATCCTAAGGGTGGACTTGCGCCCTATTGGCTGCCTACGTACTTTACCAGTGTCCTGATAGAGATCAAAGTCCATCGTAGTTTGAACTACCTAGGTTTCTCCTATTGTAATGAACTACATTATCACAAGAATTCTATCTCATCTAAGACTCTAATTTCGAGAGTTTGTTTTTGTTTAAAACACAATTCTTATCTTTTAGAGTTTAACCTCGATTAAAACTCTTTCAAAAGGAATTTCATTCCAGAACCACTTATTTCACAAATAGGAATCACAATCCCACACAAAGTCTCATGGAGTTCCAATTTCATTGGGATTCTATGACTTAGCAATTAATTTCAATAAAAAAACATTAATTTTGAAAGTCTCTCGAAAATAGAATCCTAGACTCACTAAAATCATAATTCTAATGCAATTCTTACAACAAAGGGGAATCCTAGGTGGGGTCAAGTGACCCCCCTAATCTTAGGGTCTCTAACTATTCCTAAGTTAGTCTAATGACCTAGAATACTAAATATATGCTTGCTGGAAATTATGAAAAATGCATGAAACCTGCAATAAAACAATTAATAAAATGCATGAAAAGTGTCATAAATGCAATATAATTATTCTATGTGAACCTAAGCATGTTTCTAGGTTGATTTGATCTTAAAAATGGTTTTTAATTCATCCTAAAGCCACTTTCAATTTCTGGACAGATTTGAAAGCGACTCCAAACATGAATTAAAACCTAAGAACACAACAAAGAAAAAATGTGGGGATGAATTAGGATGCAACCTAACATGATATGCTATTATTACCATATACAAAACTACACAAAGAGTGGATTAAGAATGATAACTAAACCACTTTAAAGTGTGTATCCAAATCTGGACAGATTTGAATATGCACTTTAAATGGTTTTAAAGATCATTATTATTCCATAAAAAATACTTAATGAAGTCCTAGTATGCATACTAAAACAATGAACTAAAATAATATGCTTAAAACAATTCAAAACTAACAAGTATCATGCTTAAAACAATTTAACACAAAGGCATAAACTTACCTTCTCAATGCTCCCTCAAACACAATTCATATCATTCCATATTCCAAGTATCAATAAAGAAAAACAAGATCAAGATAAATGGTATAAACAAACCAAAAGATGAATCTATCCTAAGACACTAGTATGCAATTTATAAACTCGTCTTAACATGATGACTATATACGAAAGATTCAAACTCTCTAACAAACATGCTCATTAAACTAAAAACAGAAAAAATCACATACTTAAACTAACTCCTAACATGCATTCTAAGCATAAACAAGATTCCTATACATGCTCTTATCAACTAATAACATACTAACATACTCACAAGATATCTAAAGACTCAAATAAAATACCAAACATGGATTAAACATACCTGAAATATGCAAAAAAGAAAATAAGAGCTACACTAAACATGCTAAACAATGCCTAACAACTAAAACACCCAATCCTAACTTTTTCCTATATGATTAAAGCCTACTTCTCAACCATAAATCATACATGAAAAGAGAGAATTAAAGACCAACATTCTGTAATTATACGAAACTACTCAAAAAAGCTTAAATCTAAACTATAATATGCAAAATTGAATCCTAAGACTAATGGGAAATGAAACCTTACTTTTTGCTTCCTTCTTCCTTGCTCCTAGCTCTCTCCTTCAAGCTCCAATGACCTCCCAAATTCGTAGCTAGGGTTCTAAGTGAGCTTTAGGGTGCCAAAGTCTCTCATCTCCAAAGTTCAGTCCTCCAAAACTGATTCATAAGTGATGTATATATAGAAGAGGCTTCAATTTGATCAATGAATCTCATTAAAACCCTATGGAATGATCCAAGGGTCTTAAATGAGTCTTCCAAAGTCCCCAAGGTTGAGCTAAGTCCTTCAAACTGATCCAAGTCGGCTTTGGAGGAGTTTCAAGTCGAACGAAACTCAAAAACCTGAAAATCTAGCGAAATAAGGGAACCAAGCTCTGGTGACCGTCCACCCTAGGACGGTTGGCCGTCCCTAGGGGTACGGTCATCGGGCCTAGTGCAAAAATTTCAAGTTTTGGGCCTATCTTGGCCCATTTCGACCCGGTTTATGCTTTTTTCGACTTTTTTGAGCTCGTTTCAAGTCCAAATTCGACGATTCAAGAACCACAACGATCGTGCTTCGATTTTCCATGTTTTGAGAAGTGTTTAAAGTGAATATGCATTGACCAAAGTCAAATTTTTAAGAAACAGTCAATCGATTAGCTGTTTTGGGCCTACCGGACTCAAATTAGGGTTTTAAAATCCACTACCGGCGGCTTTGGTTTGATAAAAAGATCGAATCCCGGTCATTCCTGGTTGAAACCCTAATTTGAGCTTAAAAGGGCCCTTTAGGCCTTAAGAGCCAAACACGAGCCCAAAGGCTCGATGGACCTTACTACTAATCAACTTAGCTACCAAACACACCCTAATTATCCATGCCAAAGTCTTGAGACAATCCGGGACAAGATCGACAGTCATTCGGAGCTTTTGTGACCTTAAAGACAATGCTGCATTTCAAATCATAAAAGACCTTATTACCTATCAAGCTTGACTCGAAATGCTATGAAATTTAATAGGGACATTCCTAAACTCACTACAAACCTAATGCAAAAAGAACCGACTCAATCTGACCTAAAAACCTACATGCGATAATGACCTCTATCTAACTGTTCAAAATGATACTATGACTTACTTAGGGTTTCGACACCCTATTTCACTTTAAACCATAGATAACCATCTGTGACTCTATTCAGGGTCAAAAATGGATGTCTACAGTTATACTTCAGAGAAAGTTTATGTTAAACAACCTCCTAGTTTTGAAAGCAACACTTTTCCTAATCATGTATACAAACTTTCAAAAGGACGCTATGGCTTAAAACAAGCACCAAGAACATGGTATCAAAGATTGAGTGGAATTTTGCTCACTAATGGTTTCATTAGAGGCAAAATTAATACTACTCTCTTATTATGTAACTAGCCCTACGAAAATCAATTTTGCATTAGGTGTACCTTATACATGCAAGCATCTCTGGCCGCGCACGCGCGCGCGCGCGCGCACACATAGGGTCAAGTTCTGTGACACATTATTCTTACACGCAGTTTGACATGTGTTGGAACTCATACACAATATTACCTCTAAAATATACAATAGATAAATATTACCTCAAATAATATTATGTATTGTTGTAAAAAGTGAAGATCGGTAGGGTTGAGGCGCGGACTAGTTCGCTCTCTTTAAGACGTTCGCTCTCTTTAAGACGTTTCGCGCCACTACGAATTATATCCAATGCAATAGTTTACAAGCACGCCACCTCCAGGATACAATAGTCCAGTCACTCATTGTTATCTTCTCAAAGTTTTCACAACTATGAGAAGATGGAAGCTTCACACAACACCATACTTTGCCCAATAAACTCACAAAATAAACTCAAGAATAAACTCACAACACCCTAGGAAAAGAGAAGAGAGGAAGGATGAGTGTAGGTGTCTTGTAAAAAGCTAGGAATGACCTCTATTTATAGGTGTAAGAATGTTTTAACTCATGGCATTAGAATTAAAATTACATCTTAATACTAAATGGAGGTTATTTAGGTTACATAATATAATAAATACAACAATCAAATTATAACTTATTATTATATTAATATTTATCATCAAATTATATATTTTTATTAAAATATCCAACAATCCCTCACTTATTTTAGTAACAAAACACAATAAAACAACTTTTAACAACTTTAGGCAAAGTTAGAATAACATGCATAATGAAGGTGGCACTGCCTTGAAACCTTCACTTAGTATTTCAGTAAATCTAATATTAGAGTCAAAGTGAACTAAGCCTTGAAACTAAGACTGCTTGAGGATACTAGAATTATGTCATACCCATATCATTCAAGGTGTCCTCATACAAGCTTCCAAAGCCAGCACATTATGGCCAAGTGCTTTGTCCTGGTTTTCATAAGCGCTCCAAAGAATTAACTCAATTCTCATAGAAAATGGCCTCACTTCCATACTTAATTATATAGGTGGCTCCCGTAACTCTGACATCCCACCCATAAGGGCTATAGAACTTATTAAGAGATTAAAGTAATCTTAACCCCTAAATGACATACACTACACCAAAGGGATAGACAATTAGTCTTTTAAGACTTTTATTGTGTATGTCCATTCAAACCACTTTATGATTCGTTTTTCCCTTAACCTAGTTCTTGAGATCTCCAATCCCTAGGCAGGGTATCCTCATAGGCAATTTAATTTCTTTTAGGCTTAAGTCCCATCCCCTTCGATGTATTCTAGATATTTTTATCACCTCATCTTACATTAAAATAATCTCACAATATTGTGTTCACATATCTGGATTGATTTTGTACTCTGCCAATAGCAGCAGTACTATCATAATATATCCAAACATTGATATATTAAAAAATAAATCTCATAACCAACTTTGCTAGCTTATTCACTGACAAATATGTAGTAAACATATAATCACCGCGCGAATTGAAATTTCAATTCTCACCATAGCCTCAAGTATTGTGGATATCTCATTCATAAATAAATATTTTTAGAGCATCAATTCTCTAATCATCTTGGACACTTCCAAGTATATAAACCACTAAGGTAATAGAGTTCACCATTAAACTCATATGTGAACCTTCTAAATAAACAACTTGGATAACATCAAGCCAACACATCATAATTTGGCATTTTTCAAAATCATATTTTGCAATTCCAATATAATAGAAAATTTAAAAATTCAATCATGTGTAATGCCAACAAATTTAATCACTATAAATAATACTCAATAAAACATGTTAATTAGAATATTTAAAATATTCCTAACAATATTCATCAAAATATTATTGAGTTTAATATAACCCCCACTATTAATAATATTCACATCATTTTCACAATCAATTATATGAACATAGCTCATCAAATTTATCATTTAGACAAATAATTCTATCAAAGTGTAACCTAACTCCAACGGTCACAAAATTAATACTTTAACGGCTATAATATTAATTGCATTATAATTTCATATCATCTCAATATACTCTTTGCAGGAAAGATTAACGAGGCAACATAGCCAACCAAAACATGAGAGAACCTGTCAAATATATTGAAGCCGAAAAAGAAATTGTGGCATACATGCATCAGTTCTTTACGCCACAATAGAAAAAAGTAAATTATCTAAATTTATGGTATCATCAAATTTTTAATAAGTACCTATATAGGTTTCATTTTTCTCAATGCCAAGGACAAGCTTCTCACTAATACTCTGAGACTATATTAATCTGACCCAACGAATACAGTAGTTTTTCCAGCTTCCTCTCACTCAATGGCTCAACATTAAATGGTTATAAAACTTAATGATTAAATGTTCATAAAATCAATTAATCAATTTGGTAAATATGTTGTAACTGAAATCTAAGAAATTAACTCTATAAAATGCAATGGTTTAAAATAATTACATCATAATCATCATTTTAACATCACTCAAAGCTTCAAAAGTTTTCCAAGAAACTTGTCTCGATCTATTGACTTAGATTAAAGGAAAATGTGCACTATGTAAGCACTTTC
>JAESVK010001121.1:68631-131358 GCA_017140935.1 Hamamelis virginiana
TGTCTCATAGAGGATTGATCAACGTCTTCGAGAGTTCCTCCTTATCCCTCTGCTAGATCCCTCGCCAGCTGAAGAATGACGTGGTGGGTCAGGTGCCTGAAACGATGTTCACAGTTTGATCAGTTTGTGAAAAGGGAAGGAAGATGAATTTGAGAGTGTGATTTGAAGTTACCTGTTGACGAGTGAGAACGGAAGTCCTCAAGCTCATCCTGCGAAGGTCACGCCTCATGGCAGTAGTAAGATCAATGTAATCCTGGCAATACTCTCGAGGGACCTGTCAGAAATGGATAATGTCAATGTATCAGTGGGAATGTGTGTGTGCAGTTGTTTGATTCAGTAGGGGGTTCACCTGTTCATAAGATGGGTCTATGTGATATCCTTCATCGACTGAAGGTCGTGAAATAGTAGAAGTCACGAAATTGTCTTCAACTATTAGCTCAATGTTCCAGTCTGCAGGCTGTAAGGCAGGAGGCCTATTCGTGCCTTGATCATCATCACTAGCAGCAGCTCTAGAGCTTTGACCCCGGGAACGGCGACTCTGTGAACATAAAGATGAAGTTTTGTGATTGCATTTATAGGGATGAAAGAAAGTGTTATATTTACATACTCTTTGAGGAGGTTCTCCAGTTGCCAATGGGCGCATCAAGAATTGTTGACAGAAGACCTCGTAGCTTGCATCAGAGAAAAGGAAAGCAGAAAGATCCACTCCTCTTTTAGACTCTAACAGGGCCTCGCCTTTCAGTTTATCAGTATGGCGCATATTTGCAGGAGGCAAAAAAGGCACTCTAGCTGCATCCATGTCTCCATAGACTTGGCGACAGACTCTTTCACCCAAGAACCAGTATCTGCCAGAAGGCCCCTCAAACAAAATTCGCCTATGTGTTAGGAGTACACTATATATGTGAGGGGGAGCCAAAGTAGTCCTCCAAGTACCCCATGGGTCCCAATTCACCTGAAGATCATGAAGAGTATGAGAGTTGAATCTGGAAGATTTAAGAGGAAGGCAATGGTTTGGGATTTTACCTGTTCTGCAGTGAGACCGGCAAGGATAGCTTTTGCAGCAACATAATCATACCTGTGGAGGTTGGAATGCTTCCTGTGACATGGATCAAAGCGGGCTAAAAATGGCCAATGGTTAACCCCATCTTTCAAGAGGGGACAACCAAGACCCAAATAGATAAATGCCCATACCTGCATAAAAGAAAGATCAGGGAGTTGATAAAGATATGGAAAGATTCTATTGAAAGACAATTGGGTGATATCAGTACCTGCCATATGAAAGCCAAGCCGCCAAAGTCTTGAGCAGCATCTCGTGATACATGGTCGCTAATGCAGCTCCGCCCCAGTCATACAGATGAATATTATCTGTAATCTCCAAACTCTTCAAAAAGCCTAGAGGGGCTATGTCCTGTGTACCTGCAAAGAGAGTGCATGAGAGCAGATACAGAATGAATGCACGGGCAATATCCTCGGGTTCCCCTCCCTCCTCTTCACTCTGAATGCTAAAGTGATTATAGAGCCAAGAGCGCCTGACTCCTCTTTTTGTCAGAGGAACATTTTCAACGCCCAAAAGGTTGTACAGGTATTCTTCATCAATGTGAGCTTCATCATAAAAGGCGACTGGTTGGCCCCCAATAGGAAGTCCTGTAATCATGGTGAAGTCAAATGGGGTCATAGTCATTTCCCCAAACCCGAAGTGGAAGGTGTTGGTGGTGTCCCACCAGAGTTCAGAGAGAGCAATCATGGCCATTCGATCCATGTTGTCAAGCCAGAGAGAATCCAAGAAGAATTTAAAGCCCGCTTGTTCAACAATGGCCTTAGCCTGGGGTTGGCGTGCTTCCATTAATTCCCACCACTTGATGAGTTTACCCAAGGAATATCTGGTACGGACTTCGAAATTGGGCTGCATAAACACATTTGAGATTATATTCACATCAAAACAAACGTTGTTATTTCTAAAGGAACTTTGATTCAAATGCAATGCAAACATGACTATTGATTTACATATCATGAATGAAGTAAAATTTATGCTTTGAATAAACCAAAATGATCAATATATTTTCAAAAGGTTTTTACAAAAGAGAAATGTATGCATATTGTGTGACACAATTTATTATCAAAGGCATGAGTGGTGTCACCAAAATCCAAAGTGTTTCAAATTCAAAATTGATGGTGTTTTAATCAAATTAAACATCATAGAAAATTTTTGAGATACTTTACATGACATGAAATGGCTTGTAAAGAAGAAAATGGATGATGGTGTCATTGAGGCATTTTATCAAACATGTGATATGCATATTTTCAAAATGATGTTTTCTAAGAAGATTGATCATGGCAAATACTTTCTAAAATCCTACAAAAATCATTGAAACATGATTAGGATATGTTTGATTTGAAAAATCAAAGCTTACTTCATTGAGACATTTCATCAAACACTTGGTGTGCACCATTCACAAGCTTGTGAAGCTATGGAATGGGGCTCCCATGATTTTCCCAAAGGATACAATGATATGAAAATCAATAATCAACATGTAAACAAGCATTTCAATTCAACCAATTGCATAAGAATCAAGAGTTATTAAAGAAATTTAACTTACATTGTCTTGGGAATGAATATATGAAAGATGTGTTCTAGGCTCCAAGAGTAGAGATGGTGGATGGGAATCTCCATATGAGGGTGCCTTGTACCTAGCCTTGACTTCCAAGAATGGATATTTGAAGTAAGGTGGAGGAAATTGATCCATGTTTGAAGAGAATGGAGTATGTGAGAAGTGGAGAGGTTCACACCAAATGGAGACAAGTTGAAGAGCTTGAGGAGATGATGGTGATTTTGTTGCTAAGAGTGCAAACCAAGGACTTGGTTGAGTATGTATGAATTGAAGATCAAAAGCTAGGGTTTTGGAAGCAAAACCAAGCTTGGAAGAGGTTTGGAGTGAGCACAAGAGTGCATGTGAGAATGAGGGGTTTTAAAAGACAAAAAATTTTCGGGTCACACATGGTGACCGTCCTAGCTAGGACGGCCAACCGTCCAGCCTAGGACGGCCAGCCGTCCAGGCTAGGACGGCCACCAGTGTACCCCAAGTCGATTTTCCCAATTTTTCGTTTTTTCGGTCAATTTCTTCAAAATTAGTTCATGTTTTGCATGGAAATTACCACTAAATGATGATTTTGAATGTTGATTTTAAAGTTGAGTGATGATTTTGAATGATGATTTTGAAAACATTATATGGGAGAAGTACCGTATAATTGAGGTTGTGTTTATATGGGAGATGTACCATATGAACAAATGAGTTTGAAGTTATTTTATGTGAGACATAAAATAACTATTTGATTTGTCTTGTGTGATTGTTTTATGTGAAGCATAAAATGATGAAGTGTGATTATTTTATGTGAGACATAAAATAATGCTTTATATGGGAGATGTACCATATAATTGATGATATGTTCACATGGGAGATGTACCATGTAAACTATGAACTTGAGTTATTTTATGTGAAGCATGAAATAACATTTTGAATGATTTGTGATTATTTTATGTGAAACATAAAATGATGAGATATGATTATTTTATGTGAGACATAAAATGATGTTTATATGGGAGAAGTACCGTATAATTGAGGATGTGTTTATATGGGAGATGTACCATATGAACAAATGAGTTTGAAGTTATTTTATGTGAGACATAAAATAACTATTTGATTTGTCTTGTGCGATTATTTTATGTGAAACATAAAATGATAGGGTGTAATTATTTTATGTGAGACATAAAATAATGCTTTATATGGGAGAAGTACCATATAATTGATAATATGTTCATATGGGAGATGTACCATATGAACAATGAGTTTGAATTGTTTTATGAGAAGCATAAAATAATGGTTTGAAAATATTTATATAGGAGAAGTACTATATAAATAATATTTCTTATGGGAGATGTACCATAGAAATAATGAGTCTGAACTATTTTATGTGAGAGAAGTATCACATAAGATGATAACCTGTATGTGTTTATGTGAGAGAAGTATCACATAAAATGATAACTTGTATGTGTTTATGTGAGAGAAGTATCACATAAAATGATGATTTGTGTATGCTTATGTGAGTGTGATATCACATAAAAGTTTGTTTTATGGTTTGTTGGCGTGATTGATTTTGAAACAATTAGAAGTGTGACTTCCAAGAATTGTTTTCATTCTGGGTGTTTGTGGGATGATGGTTGAATCATCCCTCTTTTGTTGCGGCAAAAATGGGATGCCATTTTGTTTCGTTGGTATTACATGGCGAAGCCATGAAACACCAACGAGGGGCTTCTGTGGACACCCCATTTTTACCATTTATTTCTATCAAATGTCCATGCAAATGATCAACTAGAATAGCTGATCATTGGGTGAGGAATTGGCCTTGAAAAGACCAAATTGACCAAATTGCCCTTTGCTGAGGAAAAGGACATTTCATTATTTCATGTGTACATTTGGATTGGAATCAACCCATTTGTATTGCATTTGACTTTTGAGGCGTTTTAGAACATCCCTGTAAATTTTCATGGCATTCTGATGAGAGCTCGATAGGTAATTAGGGTTTTTGCGACTTGAAGGGCATTTTCGTCCTTTTTCTCGTATAATTTCCGAATGACCTCCGAATTCGAAACGGTTTGTTTCATGAGGTTTATGTGGATGTGGGGAGTGAATTTGGTATGTCAATTGAGCCTTTGAATGGTTGGGATGGATTCTCCCAAAATCGGTCCCACAGGTAAGGATGAGCCGAATTAGGGTTTCGATCAAATTGACCGTGAATTGGTCGTTTTCACCAAAACAAAAGATTTTCAAAACATGTTGTTAAGTGCCAATTTCATATTAAAACCATGTTTTTAGAAGTGGTGCAAGCCTAATTGATCAATTTTACAAAACAGAGAATGGTCATTTGACCAATTTTGGCACAACCGGGTCGATTGGCTAGCTTTTTGCTAAAACCCTTGACCATGGTCAATTGATTTTAACCCAAAAACATTCTAAAAATGTGGAGGATCAAAGCACGGTCGTTTTGAGCCCTGAACCGTCGGATTTGGATCAAATTTGACCAAAATATGGCCAAAATTCGAAGACCCTTGAATTTGGGGATCGAAATATGGAAATTCAGCACGGTGACCGTCCTAGCTAGGACGGCCAACCGTCCAGCCTAGGACGGCCAGCCGTCCAGGCTAGGACGGCCACCAGCATGCTCGGTCAGCTTCTTGCAATTTTGGAAATTTGCTTCTATTTTGGCCGATTTGATTTGATTTTTTGGGAGGGATTCGAAGGGTTTCAGCTTTGAAACCCTAGAAAGACTCATCCTAGGCCTTAGGATCGTTTTTTAAAGAGTTTAATCTCAGCCATTCAAGGGTTTTGAACCCTAACTCTATATAAACTACACTATAGGGGTTCAAAGAGAGGGGGAGAGAATTTTAGGGTTTGAGGAGAGAGGAGGCTACAGATTTTTGAGGCTCCTCACTCTTGCACCATTGAAGGAGTAAGAGGAAAAGGCTGAGGGCTTGGAGGAGGCTAGCTAAGAAGGAGATCGAAGGGTAAACTCTTAACCTTGACCTTCATTTCTTCATGATTTCTGGTGTAAGTTGATGAGGCTATGTTGTAAGTCCTCTTGGTTTTCATATGATATGACTTCTCTCTTTTCTTTTCATTCTACTATGAGTATGGTAGGATTTATTTTATTCATTATTTCATGTCATATGCATGTTAGGGTTAGGTTTTCTTATTATTTTATGTCATGATTAGGGTTACTTTTATTATGATTTCATGTGGTTAAATAGGTTTAGGATTAGTTTTGTTATTATTTTATGTTAGTATGCATGTTTAGGATTAGTGAATTCTATTGTGAGTTTATGTATGTATGCATGTTAAGGTTAGTATCTTGTGATTTGCATGTTAGGGTTAGTTTCTTGTGATTTGCATGTTAGGGTTAGTTTTTTTTGTGATTTCATGTGTGTATGCATGTTAGGGTTAGCTTTCTTATTATTTTATGTATATATGCATGATTAGAAGTAGTTTTTTATTATTATTTTATGTAAGTAAGCATGCTTAGGATAATGTTTCAATGTGTTTGCATGATTTTTGAAATCCTGTGATGATTATATGATATCCATGATTGTGTAAGTATGTTGAAGCATTTTTATAGTGAGTCTTGAGTTTTTTTTCTTTCGTGTTTTTATGATTATTTGAACACTCGATATATTGTTTGAATGTATAAATTGTGTACGAGGGAGCGTGCGAAGGTAAGATCCTTCCCTTGTGTTTAAATTAATTGTTTGAGCATACTTTTGTTAGTTTTAATGTTATTTTGTGTACTAATCTAGTCAAGCATGCTAGTTAGGATTTTTGTTCATCATTTTAAATGGATTAATTATGTTAATTAAGTCCCATAGAGTCAAGGTTCAAATCTGTCCAGATTTGAACATGGGCTTAGATGAGGCTTAAATAACATTTTTAAGCCATGATTTCATGTATATTTTGTAGGTTAAATTTGTATATTATGTTAGTATGCATATTAGGGTTTTTGTTCATTATTTTCCATGGATTAAGAATGATTTTTAGGTTATTTAAAGTATGTATTTAAATATGTCCAAATTTGAATATATATTTTAAAATGGCTTTATTATCATTTTTAAGCCATGTTTTCGCATGATTATTATAGTATTCTCGTAGTATATTCATGTAGGATGCATGCTAGGTCATTAACATGATTTTTATTACTTCTTTTTAAAGTTTTTAGGGTGATTTAAAGTCCGCTTTCAAATCTGTCCGGAATTGAAAATGGCCTTAAATGACTTCTAAAAATGATTTTAGGGCCAAAACCAACTTAGAAATATGCTTAGGTTCACATAGATTAATTAGTGTGCATTTAGGAGCATTTTCATGCATCTTTAGAATTGATTACTTGTTATTTGTTTAAATTTCAGCATGCATTGCATTAGGATTTTAGGGTTTCTAGATTAACTTTAGGGCTAGTTAGAGACCCTAGGCTAGGAAGGTCACTTGACCTTCCCTAGGAATTTCCTTTGTTGTAAAGATTGCCATCGGATTTGCGGGTTTTATTTGATTTGAGATGTCGATCTTCGAGAGATTTCTAAAAGATTTTTGATGCAATATTTATGAAATAAAAATGATTTTATGAGATATTTGATTATTAATTGATTTTCAAAAGATTTGAAATATTTTAAAAGATTTTTACTTTGGAATGAAATTCCTCCCAATATGGTTTGTTTTCTTGAAATATCTTTGAAAAAGATTTTCAATTGGAATTTAATTCTAAAAATAAGAATTATTTTGGAATATTTGGATTTTATGAATATCTTTTAATTTGAAATGATTTCAAATAAATGATTTTGAATAAATGATTTTGAATAAATGATTTTGAACAAACAAAAACTCTCGAAGCTAGAGTCTTGAATTAGGTTGAAATACCTTTGATGATGTGATCGATTACAATAGGAGAGTCCTAGGGTAGTCGAACTACGTGAACTTTGATACTTGCTAGGTGATACTAGTAAGTTACGTAGGCGCTAATAGAGCTCAAGTCCGCCCTAGGATGCCCGTAGGGTGTCCTAGGTTTTAGGGGTTTGTTTGTATATTTTTTTATTTATTAATATAACTAATATAGATAATGCATTTATATCACTATTTTTTTTGGTTGATTAGATTATTTAGGATTGTTTGCATTGAGAAATTTAAATAGCCCAAATAAATTAGAAGTCCTTTAATTAGGGCGAGGTGGGTGCCTACAAGTGAAAGCTTGGAACCTTCCCACGTCGTAACCTAGCCCCCGGATCCAACTCTGGTTCAAAGACTGTCTTTTCATTGAAAATGGAGTTTGTTTTGTTTTAAAATAAAACATTTTTATGGTTTCCTTATTCCTTAAAAATAAGGTGGCGACTCCTTTGTTTGATTTCTAAACCCCCTTTAATCACATCGCCCGGTGATGATGTGGACACACCACCCAAAGCCCCGTCCACGAGGCTGGTCCACAATTACTCTTAAATCAAGTTATGAAAATCTGTGTGGGCATTCAATTATATAAAACATTTCCATGTCAATCAAAACAGTCAGCTCATAAAAATATCGTAGTCCAGTCGCTGTATTTTGGGCTAACAAGCCCCTAGCTCAGCCAGGTTAAAATATAACCACTACGGGGTTCTTCCCCTGAGGGTAATTCAACTAGTTGCCTTGTACGGTCAACTACCCAACCACTTATGGGGCTATTCATTTGGGTCCGCTCTAAGGCTCTACCCAGGACCATGGGCCTTAAATTCCCTACAATACAACTGAGCCAAGTTCCAAACATTCCACCCATGCTCATCACTATAAGCTCATTCATTAATAGAATATTACACCATTGAACTAATAAAGTTCATTTATAAAACATGATCGTAAACAATAGAACATGGTTTTATAAATCATAAAAGGTTCAAGCAATTCATTTCATATGCTTTCATAGTTCAACATAACTCATGCCACACATCATGTTCAAAAGAATATAATTACATGCATCAGGGTTGTTCTCAAGACATTTCAAAGAGTTATCAATATAAACAATTTTAGAAAATCATATTATTAATGCTAGCTAGCGAGGATAGATATACTCCTACCTTTACCAATATGAACTCTAGACTCAACTTCCTTTCACATATGCACCCTAACTGGTGAAGGGATTGTCTGTTGGACTATCAGGATCTGAAATAGGAAAATAAACAATGCATTTCTCAACTCCTAGCTTATGCATAAAAATAAAAGAAAACGGACTAAGGCTCCACATGCCAACCCACTTTTTGAAGAGTATGTTTTACAAAATTGAATAGATATTCTTCTAGAGAATATGCATTATATGTTCGTGGGAAGTTGTACTCACTTTTTGAAGAGTATGTTCGCTTGTCCCCAACCGATTCAACAACCTATCAAGCTTCAATGAAAAGTAGTAGTGGTGGTGGGGACTTTGATGATTGAGTTGGAGATGATGTACAAGTAATTAAGATTAATTTATTGTTTATATTTAAGTAAGATTCTTTTAAATTGTAATTTTAATTACTTTTATTTTTCTATTATGTTTAATATTTATATGTTTGAAATGTTAAAATTACTTTTATTTTTCTATTATGTTTAATATTTCTATGTTTGAAATGTTAAATTGATATAGGAGTTTGAGATGTTTGAAAGCCAACACTATGGCTTGCAAAGAAATAAGTCCAAGCTAGATTTGTATTTAGAGGAGCCTAGCATTGATCGAAAGCAAAATGCAAATCTAGACATTCTTAGTTTTTGGAAATAAAATAGAATTCGGTATCCGGAACACTCATTGATGGCATGGGATATGTTAAGTATTCCCACAACTATTGTTGCATCAAAGTCCGCATTTAGCATCGGAGGTCGAATCATTAATAGGTATCGAAATTCTATTTTTCCAAAGAATGTTGAGGATTTTTTTATGTTCCAGAGATTGGTTAATTGGATTAGAAGGTACATTTCAAGCTTGAATTGTTATTAATTAAACTCTTTAATTTTTGTATTTACGTAGCATGCTAAGTTCTTATTTCTAATTGGTTTATGAAGCTAAAGAAGATTTATTAGATGAGGAACAACTCATAGAAGATTTTGAAAGTGTACATATTAATTTCTGGACAAAACACTACAACCGGTATTGTTGATTAGGTATGAGTATGACAAAAAGTTCTTGCGCGTGCATGCAGTTTTATTATACTTCATATATTCATTTTTCTTATACTTCATCCATTGACGTCCTTGTTCTAATAATTTTTCTATTGTTTTTCAGGTGAAGGATAAAATGAGATTATTCTAGATAAGATTTGTACATAAAAGAGAGAGAGAGAGAGAGAGAGAGAGAGAGAGAGAGAGAATTATTTTTGTTGAGAATTTAAATATGACATGTTAAATTTTGTTGTTAAATACTACAATTTTATTTTCTTTTAAATTTTTTTGTTGGTGTGTATCTATGTGTAGAGAGAGAGAGAGAGAGAGAGAGAGAGAGAGAGAGAGAGAGAGAGATGGGAGGAAGAAAAAAAAAAGTCGACCCATGAAATGGTCATTTTGTGGCCCAACCCATACCCACCCATTTGCCACCCCTACATGCAAGCATCTCCGGCCGTGTGCATACACACACACACATATAGGGTCAAGTTCTGTGATACATTATTCTTGCACGCGGTTTGACATGTAGTTTGCAAAACCCAACGTGAAATTGGTATTTTGAGAAACAGGTTGTTGGATTATATGTTCTATTTATACACATCATATATACCAAAAATCACATTGATCCAACAACTACTTTTCAAAAAATATCGCAGGTTTAAAATATACTGTAAAAATTTGTCAAACTGTCACAATTTTTCAAAGTTGGTTTTCTGAAAAACCAGCCATTGGATCAATGTGACTTTTTGACATATGTAATGTATATAAGCGGAATATCTAACCCAACGGTACGTTTCTCAAACTACCCGTCCCATATTAGATTTTACAAACCGCGTATTAAACCACGTGTAAGAATAATGTATCACAGGAACCCTACCCATATATATATATATATATATATATATACACTTTATGGGTCGGGTTCCCCTTACCTCTTATTTTAACCCCTATGTTTACCCATCGTTTTCAAAACACTACATGTGATAAATATTTTGACAAACCCATAGTTGGATTAGATACTCTTCTTATGCATGTTATATATGCCAAAAATCATAGTGATAGAATGGTTAGATTTTATAAAAAATAAGTGTAAAAAATTGTGATGTTTATAATTATTAAAAAATATAATTGTTATTTAAAATGATAATTTTCAAAAACCTACCATTGGATTACTCCGATTTTTTGCATACATGACATACATAAGAAAAGTATCTAATTTATGGTCGGTTTGTCAAAATATTCGACCCACGATGGTGTTTTCAACAAGAGGGGTAAATATAGGGGTAAAAATAAGAGGTGAGGATAATGTGTAAAAGATTAACCATGGAAAAAACGCAGCGGAATATAAGTTTTAAAATTTTCCATGATCATCATCCCAAGGATGAACTCAAACGATGCAAACGAATCAAAACAAATAATATACATAAATTAAATGCTTACTTTGGTTCCTTTGATGAGGCTTTCCACGTGAATCCTTGAGCTCCAAAAGAATGGAAGCCTCCAATGAAAGTCCATACGTGTCTAAGACCTCTTGAATCCCTTGTATCTTTACAACTCTTGAGAGAGAGTACAAACTAGAGAGGGAAGAGAGAGAGACGGCTAGAGGAGAAAGCACACCAAGGAGTGTCCGACCTTAGGGTTATTCCTCCTCTATTTAATCATTTTCTCTTTTAGTGATGTTTGGTTACAAGTGCTAGC
The DNA here is from genome assembly GCA_017140935.1 of Hamamelis virginiana. NCBI lineage: Eukaryota > Viridiplantae > Streptophyta > Magnoliopsida > Saxifragales > Hamamelidaceae > Hamamelis > Hamamelis virginiana. The sequence goes on from JAESVK010001121.1 coordinate 80,019, forward strand.
TTGACCAAACATCATATTGAATAGTAATATCCTAGTTATTTATATTCTTGACCCCTTACTTATTAACTTTTAATAACAAGGGTCAAGCTTACATAAATTAGAATATTCCCCTCCCACAAATTCAAGAAGATCACTTATGCCCTTATGTGTGTGACCCATTGGGTTCACCCCAACCTAGTAGTGACAGGGAACATATCAATGTTTCCCAAAATAAAAACTTTCTATTTTTGGTTCGATTGGAACAATTCCAATTTTGCCCTCAATGATAACACTTATCATTAGGCTTTCACTAGTCATGAGTGACATCTAGCAATGTGTCATAACATGCCCTAGGTGTGGGTGAATATACCTGTGTAAATGAACCCTTCGTGTAATAGATAATCCTTCACCAAACAATGTCATGATTAAGTTTGTTGGGTATGGATTCATGTCGAACCCTAACTTAATCCTGTGTTTGTTTTTCATCAAAATATAAACTCAATTAGGTTAACCCTTGAAAACACTTTTTCTTGGTTACTTTTCTGCTTTGGCCAAAGACTTTATTGAGTTATTATTTGTGAATGAACTACGACATTCTCCCTTTGATATTAAGGGTGGCGATCCCCTATTGCACACTCACCTATCTTCATGTACAACTTACTAAAGTCAATGAGTATCAATTACATCCTCTTGATCAATGGTGTACAAGATACTATCAAACTCAAGGAATTCATACATAAGATAACCGGTGGTGTCTCAGGTATGAGGATTACAAATGTGACTATACACTTGAGCAGCTTTTGACATTCAAATACATTTCCATAAGCTGTACTCATATTGGTTATGTTCAGTGTACTTGTTTTTCTAACAAGCACCCACATGTTTACTATAGTGTCTCTACACTGATGGTATGAGACTCACCATTCTCCATAGGAGATAGCATAACATGTGCTAATCTTAATGGTTTATTATCGCCCAAATAAATAAACCTATGATCAGGAACAAATCTAGAATAGATGTACTTGATAATTGTACGTCTCTTTATCTCAACACTTGAGATACAATTCTCTATTATGCTATTCAAGGACATTATCATGAACAGTTATAAATAACACAAGTTTACATGATAATAAAAGCCATTTCATAAATGAATAATGTTTCATACATGAATATAAATGAAATATAAGTTCCCTAAATACAACCTAACAATTGGTTTAGGGCATACTTCTGACAATCTCCCACTTGTACTAAACCCAATTAGTGACGTATCTCATACCCATCTTCTCAAGATGCTGCTCCAAGGTCTTCAGGATAAGAGCCTTGGTAAGTGGGTCTGCGGTGTTATCCTCAGATGCTACTCTTTGCATAATGATATCTCCTCTTTCAATGATTTCTCGAATCATGTGGAAGCATTATTCTATGTGCTTAGATTTCTGATGAGACCTTGATTCCTTAGCCTGAGCAATGACCCCATTGTTGTCACAATACAAAGGTATATGTGACTCAATAGATGGAACCACTCCGAGTTCTGTAATGAACTTCTTGATCCAAACAGCTTCCTTAGCAGCTTTAGAAGCGGCTACATACTTAGCTTCTGTAGTGGAATCCACTGTAATAGGCTGTTTACAGCTCTTCCAACTAAACACTCCACCATTTAAGGTGAACAAATATCCTAATGTGGACTTTTTATCATCAATGTTTGATTGAAAGTCCGAGTCAGTGAAACCATCAACTTTAAGCTCATCTCCTCCATAGACAAGAATCAAATCCTTAGTCATTCTCAAGTACTTAAGGATGCTCTTGACTGCCCGCCAGTGTAGCTCACCTGGGTTAGACTGATATCTACTGACAACACTTACAGTATAACTGATATCGGGTCTAGTACATAGCATAGCATACCTAAGGTTCCCCACAGCTGATGCATAAGGGACCTTACTCATATGCTCTCTCTCTTGATCTGTCTTGGGAGACATATCGTTGAAGAGATGAATTCCATGTCTAAAGGGAAGCAAACTCCTGTTGGAACTCTCCATACTGAACCTCTTCAGTATTTTATCTATGTACATGGATTGTGAGAGACCAAGCAACCTCTTAGATCTATCTCTATAGATCTTTATACCCAGTATGTAGGTTGTTTCTCCCAAATCCTTCATGGAGAAGTTATTAGAAAGCCAAAGTTTTACAATTAAGATCATTCATGTATCATTCCCAATGATAAGGATCTCGTCCACATATAAGACAAGGAAAGTGACTGCACTCTCACTAACCTTTTTGTACACACATGATTCATCCATATTCTGAATAAAGCCAACTTTGTTTGGATCCTCAATATTATACCGATGCCATGATGGCCGAACTTAAAGAGCTCAATGAGATAAGACTATCGGCTTTAGATCATTTACAAGCACAAAAGAGAAAAATAGAGAAGGCCTACAGTGAGGCCGAAGTTTTTCAAAGAAGGGGATTTAGTGTGGAAAACTGTATTACCCCTAGGCCTAAAAGACCCTGCATTAGGAAAATGGTCTCCTAATTGGGAATGCCCTTTTAAAATCTTCAAAGTTTTGAAAGATGGTGCATATCTCCTACAAGAACAAGAAGGCCAATTGCATGACTGATCTATTAATGGCCATTTTCTTAAGGAATATAGGCCCACAATATGGGAAGAATATTACAAGCATAGCAATCAACAAAGTTCAAATGATGGCCTTTTGGCCGAATAATATTTTTCATGGACAAAATAAAATTATGGTCAAAAAGTCAAAAAGTATAAACAAACAAAAATCGGCTATAAGACCGAATAAAACCACCTTTTCTGCATCATGCAAAGAAAGGGAAGGAGAAAAGAATATACGGTGGCCCGATGTCCAAAATTACAACCATTAACTAAAATTGTTTGAAAAAATTCATAAAATTATTCTTGAACGGCCAGATATACCTTTCAAGCCGATGGTGATGGGGAAGGTTTTTCTTTTTCCTCTGGTTTAGATGAAGGGCCAACTACGGTAGATGCCGATTCAGTAGCTGTCACCACGCTCTAGTATGGACCTCTGTAGGATCGACCACCTTTTGGGGGATCAGCTGCAAAGATTGCTTTAGAAAGCTCCTACTTTCTTCATTTTCGATCATCTTAGCTTTGGCCTGTTGTTGTTTGAATTTCATTGCATCGACCTGCAGCACTTGGCTTTCATATCGGTCTGATAGCTCTAGAGTCGCCTCGGTCGATTTTTGGATCTGATCTTCGGTCTGCCTTTTCAGTTCCTTCATCTCCTCAATTGATGCCCTGGTCTCCTTTACTTGCTTTTGAAGATTAACCAGCTACTGTTCAAGCTCAACAATTCCCCTCTCCCCTTCAGACAGTGTTATTTGCAGCTCGTCCACTTCGGCCATTTCTGCCTCCAGGTCAATTTTTGTTCGACCAACCTCCTCCAGAAACTTTCGGCTGATGTTTGATTCATTCTGTGCAACCTCAAATTCGAGGAAAGATAATTGACCTCGGCTTTGAGATTCTAAAGGCTGGTGCAAACCCCGAGAGTACTATCAGGATTGGCCAAGAAAATGCCCATGGCCTCCTTAATTTGAGTCTTTTTGGGGAGCACTTCAGAGAGAGGTTGGCCGATGATTGATTTCAAAAAATCTCGGCTTTTGTTAAGATCTTCCTATTTAGGGGTGGCCAATGGAAGAGATGGACTGCCTGCAAGTATCAAAATCCAAAACTATTACATACCATATTTCGAAAAGGCCGATTTAGAGATCCAAAATTGGTCTAAAAGACTGATTACCGGAAGAAGAGCACGAGCTCGGGCCAAAATGCCAACAGCATCTAGAGACGGACTTGACTTTGGCAGAGCTGAAGCAGGGGTACTGGATTTAGACTGAGCAGGAACTTAGAACTCTGGCTGGAAAGGAATTGGTCATTTTCCTTTGGAATGAACCTTTTTGACCGGGCCAGTGGCAACCGAATGAGAACCTTGTGAAGTCGCCGAACTCTTAATGGCCGACAATGAAGCCAGGAGAGTGTTGGCCGCGGTAACAACCTGCTAACTCTTAGTTCGTCCACTAGGTTCTTTACCTTTCACTTTAGGTTTAGGGGCATTTTTGGCCGATGGCCGAATTTTCGTCTTGGCACCAGCCACATAAGGTTTTGTCTTTCCTTAATCTTCTTCTTCTTCTTCTTCTTCTTCTTCTTCTTCTTCTCTCATTTCTTCTTCTTCTGAATCCTCATCATCCTCAACTTGGATGGGCAGCTGCTCTTGGGGCTTGGTAAGGGAATCCAAAGTTTCAACTACAATATCAAGACATAATCAGAAGTCGGCCAGGGCAAGTTTAATATTCAAAACAAAAATTCATACCTAGCTTTTCATTTATGGATGATGGGATAAAAAGGTTTTTATAAAGCCGAAATTTTTCATTAGCAAATATGCCAGTGCAGGTAACATGATATGGCCATGATGGTCGATTGTCAGAAATGAAGTCGGCAATTCCATATTTGGTTATTGGAATAAGTGGCCAACGTTTCATTAACCAATTATCAAAGGATTGGTAAAATCGGTGGAAGTTAATTTTATTAAAACGGCCATGTTTTGAAAGTTATTTTTGAACAAATTCCTCACGACGATTTGTTTTCAAGTTTGATTCAAATTCGTGAACCTTGTTTTGAATTTCGGCCAATCTGGTATAAACCCATTTCACACCATAAAATTGTTCAAAAGCCAAGACAGATTCATAGTCATCAACTCGGTCAAAGGGAATACCTTTGCATTTTTTCTGGCCTGCATGCTGTAGAGAAGCTGTGTTAGCAGTACTCGAAACAATAGTTTCGGTCTCAGATGAGCTACCATTTTCGTTGTTAGTTTGGAGGAATTTGGAAAACTCATCACTAGATCAAATCCTACTCACGTATTGCCCCCAAAAAGAAACAAATTCAGGGGTCGATTGATCACAGATTTGGAAAGGGGGGACACATTTCTTTGGTCTCAAAATTTCATAAATAGTCTCGACTTCCTCTACAACACTCTCTTCAGAAATAACAACTTGGTCACAAAAATTCTCGTTGACCGAAAAAACTAGAGGAAATGGAACAGACTGAAAGAGACCGAACTGACGGGCTATAAAGTGAGGATTATATGTCTCTACCCCACATCTATTGTTGGTTGATTTCTTGTCAATCATGAATTTAAAATTCAGGTCCTGGGCTGTGAGAAAACTACCCCAAATATACTCGAGCTGCTTATCAGAGCTTTCAAACTTTAAAGCTTCCACTACCCAAGAAGGAATGGAGTCATAGTCTTTATACATGTAGAAATGATTTCGGCCATAATGACCGAAGAAGTATTTACAGCAGTGACTGAAAGAAGGAATTGGCTCAGCCAAATCAAAAGTGGCAAATTTAAGGCCGAGACAGGGGAGAGAAGACCGATTTGAGAAATCTCGGACTTATGGTTGGGAAATAAGCATGCAACCAAATTTGGAAGATCCAGAGAGGACCTCCCTAAGAGCTGAAATATGAAATGATCAAGTTGGCTAGGCCACGGTAAAGGCTGGCCAAGACAATAGGGCCTAAAGCGACCTTAACCCCTAGGCTGAGACTCTCGGCCAATTTAAGTTCAGACTTAGAGGCTTGGTGCGCTGGAGTACAAAGAAGGAATTTGCAAATCCATAAAATGAAGAAGGCCACGTATTCAGCCTCAGAAATTTTAGAATTGGTCTCCTGGCCAAATTTTTTGAGAAATGCCGAATAAGCGGATTCTTTTCTTGTGAAGCTGAGGCTAAACTCCAGCTCGACAGGTGGACTGTTACTATTTATTTCAGTACCATGAGGCCGAAGGCCGAATAAAGTAGCGAGGTCCAAAAGAGTGGGGGACATCATCCCATCATTTAAATGAAGGGAATTGGTCGAAATCGACCAAAACTCAAAGCGACCGCTAATATGACCGATTTGGGGGAATGTCAAAACGTGAGAAAAGGAGAATCTCGTAGATCCCAATTTCTTTCCATTCATCCTCTTTTTTGGCCGAGACATGGTCAAACCATTTGTTCCATCCAACGGAGTAAGACGACCAGGCTTTGAAATTTTTTCTCAACGCAATAGGTGACTGAGGTTTTTCAAAAAGAAAGAACTCAGTTTCTTGTTTTGGAAAATTAGAGGAAAAATCTGGAAGTTGGGAGAGGTCCAGAACCCTAGGACCTAATGTAAAGGAAGAGATAACTAGAGAATATACCTGGGAGTCCACCACGCCGCATTTGCCCTCTCGAAGTAATATGAGACGATCAAGGAAGCTCGGCTGTCCTTCATCACCAGCGGCCATGGAGAAAATCTTAGGTTGAGGAGGAAAAAGGAACGATAGAACGACTCACCGAGGAACTAGAATGAAGAAAATGGGTTTTCTTTTCAAAGAAACGACGCTGGAAAACAGAGATTAGCAGTAAAGAGAGCTCCGACGAAAGTGGGTTTCAAATAGTTTGGAAGGTGAATGTGAAGAATGAGGAGAAGATGAGGGTTTTGAAAAGTTTAAAACCCCTGAAAAAATGGGCTCATAATGAGCCGTAGGGTGAAGAGACACCTCTGACGTCAGCAAAGCCGCCAAAAATTCGCGGCAGGTACATGGGTTTAAGTGAGCCAATGAGAAATTAACACGTGGCCATGCCCTAGAAACAAATGAAGGCCAACAGTCGGCCATATCTAAGCTGATGTTTTGGCTAAATAAGAGGCAACATCCTAATGAATTTACGAAAAATTCAAAAGGATGTGGGGGGGCAGATGTTGGCACACCAAAAAATCGACTATCAGTTTTGACCGAAATATAAGGAAAAGAGTTTAGGCTAAGCTTGAAGGAAGGGAATTTCGGCCATGAAGAAGAAGTTCTATAAATCAACCTTTGAAGTATCAGCGACCTTAAAGAGATCAGTCAAATAGATCGTCAGCCACCCTGAAGAAATCGACTAAATGGATTGTTGGCCATCCTAGAGATATCAATCATACGACCATTCCCTATTTCTAAGGAGAAAAACCAGTACAGTGGAGATCATGGCTTGACACATGTCAGCACCTAAAGGGGGTCAATAGGCTATAACCGCCAGAACATGGGAAGTGGAGAATAGCTTGAGAAAAAAGTGGATTATAGGCCAAGAACATAGGCGGACACTTGTCATCTAGATAAACAAAGCTGCTTTTCTATAAAAACCAAAGGGAGCTAAAGATACAAAAAAAAAAAAGAACATCCAACAACAACTACTTTTATATTTACATTTGCTCTCTGTCAATTTACCTTCCTAGTTTAGGAGTATTTTATTTCCGCAGTCAAGCTGTATTCAATCCGAGTTCTCCCTGTTTCATTATTTGCAAATATATTAATCAAAGGAGCTTACGAAGCCAACAAATGGTATGTTTATTGTGATTTTTATTTTTGTTAATCTCTTTAATTCATTACACTTTCACATCTCAAGGCACTCAAAGACCCCAGAACCTGCAACCTCCTTGATTGCAGTTGGCATGCCCGCGTAATAGCTGCCATGTCGAAGTGCTCCCGCCTAAGGTCCATAGAAATTTTTAGGGTGAACAGTAGGGTACTAACTCATTTTAGGTTCATTCCTTTTGTATTTAGTTTTTAGGAAGTCCAGGAATGTCCATGTCAAATTTCGTCACATTCCGATCAAAGCTCGATAGGTAATAAGAACATTTACGACTTCAAGGGTAGAATTATTCTTTTTCTCACATAATTTCTGAATGACCTCCAAATTCGACCCGGTTTGTTTCATTGGATTTGTATGGATAGTAAAGTGTAGATAGATGATTATCTTAAGCATGGCATGGTTCGAGAACAATTTGGCTCATAATGGTTCATAGTGGTCAATTGACCATCTCTAGGGTTTTGACATAATTTGAATATGGTCAACCCATTTTTCAAAATTAATGTTTTCATAACTAGCAAATGTTTTCAAAATGATTTTTCAAAACATGTTCATGAAGTGGCAATTATTTTGTTCAATAGGTTAGTTAATTTCAAAACCTTAATTTGAGATAAAATGACTTATAACGGCTAAACCGGCTTGGTTAACCCAATCCTTTGACTTTGGTCAATAATTTTTAACCCAAACACGTACTTTTAGAAACATAGGGAATTAAGTCTTGAACGTTTTGGATTTTGAATCTTCGAATTTGGACTTAAAATGAGAAATATACACTCAAAACAAGTTGAGAAGTCCCAAAATAACTCGGAATCCTGGAAAATTGGAGATTTCTGAGCAAATCATTCTGAGGACTATCCTAGGCTGGACGGCCAACCGTCTAAGGGTGGACAGCCAGCCGTCCAAGCCCTGGACGGTCACTTATCTAATCCGATTACTAGGACCATTGGAAGACTCAATGTGAACCCTAAGATCAGTAGGATCAAATTAAATCTCAACCATCCATGCTTGGGAGGAAAATCTATAAATAGAGGTCTTAGGTTTAGGGTTTGAAAGAGGAATACATTGAATTGCAGAGAATATTTGGAGGCTTGCTTGAGAAAGCTAAAGAAGGAAGCTACAACAACTCTAAGGTAAGTTTCTCTTCCTCTCTTTTTCCTATTTAAGTAGAAGTGTAATGTTTTCTTCTAGTAGCATAATAGGTTTTCTCTTCTTCTTCTTAAGTTCTTGAAAGATAGTTAGAATTAGGGTTTGCATGCTAGTTTCATATTAAGGTTTTGCATGCTAGTTTCATGTTAGGTTTTGCATATTAGTTGCATTTTAGAGTTTGCATGCATTATTATTTTGTAAGTTTTATGCATGGTAGTGTTATTTCATGTTAGTAATTAAACATGTGATTTCTTGTGAGTGCATGTTAGCAAGTTAGAAAGCATGATAGGAATTATGACTTGAATGTTTTGAATAGTATGCATGATTAGGGTTTGTTATAACATGATAGGATCGGAGCATGGTTTATTTTCTATGTTTAGCATGCATGTTAGGATTCACTTTGTTTTGAGTTTAGAAGAATGAATAGGAGTTAAGTTTTGATATATGATTATGTTTAGAACATTAAAGTTAGCATGAGATGATTAAATGCATGGTTTGATATACAATTTTAAACGATGGAGCTTTGCATAAGGTGAGTCCATTCCCTTGTGTTTACTTCCATTGAAATTGTTTGTTTGATAAAAAACTATGGACGAGGGAGCATTGTATGAAGTGAGTTTCTTCCTGATCTTTGGTGTAATAGACTTCAAATTGTAAGATGGAATAAGCCTGGTGCAGGTAGATATAAACTGAACCTGGATGGGAGTAGTTTTGGTAATCCAGGACCGGCTGGTAGAGGTGGTTTACTTAGAGATTCTTCTGGTTTGATTATGTTTGGTTTCTCAAAATTATTTGGTTCATGTTTGAACAATGAAGCGGAATTAGGAGGAGTGGTGGAAGGTGTAAAGTTTTGCAAACAGTTGGGTTTTAATGCTATTGACATAGAATGTGACTCATTAGTTGTGGTTTCTTGGATTCGGTCTAATAAATGTACTGTTTGGTATTTATGGGATTATTGGGATGAATTGAGATTCTTGTTGGAGGGTCTTAATTATTCCATTAACCGTTTATATAGAAAATGAAATAAAGTGGCAGATGAGTTGGCTTGAGATGGTGCGAGAGGTATCATAAGATGTTCTTGAATAGTTCCCAACTTCCTAGTTCAATAAGGGGATTGTATAGACTTGATAAAATGGGCACGGCATATGTTCGGTTTTAATGTTTTATAGTTTTGATCAGTTCTATTGGGTGGGATTATATATTTCAGTTGGTTAGTTTTGGTTGTTTTAATTGGGCAGTTTGTTTTTTTCTATATTGTTTTATTGGTTATTTTTGGGGTTGATTTTGTTATCATGGTATTCCTCCTCCCTAAGTGAGGGTTCTTAATAAACTTGGGGAGGGGTCACTTTGAACTGCGACCCTAACTAGCTCTTTATTATAAAAAAAAAAAAAAAAAAGAGGCTAAAATAATTAGCTTATTTGGGGGGAAAAAGGCTTTTAAATTGTTCATTCACTTCTCTTTTATATTTAGGTTGCATACTATTGGAAAATTATAATTGGACTATTTCGAATTTGGATAATATTATATCTAAATAAATGAATTAAATAAATCATACAAATAATATTGACAAAACTTTAGTTATCAGATCCGCTCTATTATAATTTGACTTATATATATATACACACACACACACACAAATGATCCATTGGGACCCAGACCCCATTTCGATAAATACGGTCCCCTTCTCATTGGGATAGTTGAGACAGGTATTTTGAAAAATCAACCGTTGGATTAGATACTCCTGTTACGTATGTTATGTCTGCCAAAAATCACAGTTATCCAACGGTTGGTTTCTGAGAAAACTAACTGTGAAAAAAACTGTCATTTTATCGTTCTTTAAGTGTCAGTTTTTTTCACAGACAGTTTACTCATGAACCAACCATTGGATCACTGTGATTTTTTGCAGACATGACATACGTAGCAGGAGTATCTAATCCAATGGTCGATTTTTCAAAATACCTGTCCCAACTATCCTAATGAGGAGTGGACCGTATTTATCGAAATGGGGTCTAGACCCCAATAAATCATTTATGTGTGTGTGTGTGTGTGTGTGTGTCTATATATATATATATATATATATATATATATATATATATATATATATTGATCCATTAAGCAAAGTCGTGACTCATTGTGAGCATGACATTTGATTTTGACCCAATAAGCAGAGTCATAACTCATTGAGAGTGTGATTTTTAATTTTGACCCATTGAATAAAGTCATTACTCATTGAAGGCGTGACATTTTTTGTCTACGTTTACATTTAGGTTACCATTGGAAGAGAGGTTAGAGATTTGGTACAGAGCAATCTACTACCATATATATCCATTAGGTATTGACCACAAGTTAGATATTGACCATGTGACTCATTGTAGAAGTTTCACTTTAAATAGAAAAGTGATTATGGAAGTTTCATTTGTGGATCAAACCTCTGTTTCAAGGTTTTGGTTTGAAAGGTGGCTCAATGTTTATGGAAAATTGGGATGGGGTGGAGAAGTGGGAGACCTACATATGACTTTAATTTGTAGGTGAGGTCAGTATCAAAAAACACGAACAAATAGAAAAGTGACTATGGAAGTTTCATTCATATCTTGTTTCATTTGTGTATGAAAGTTTTATTTTTATAGAGATACTAGTATCTCTATAAAACCCAAGTCCAAAGCATATAAATCCTGGAAAAAAGAAAATAGAACTAACCTTTTTTTGAGGAACAATCCACCCACTTTAACTTCCTTGAAGCAACAACAATAGTAGCAAATATATGATCACAGAACTGGAAGTGCTTGTAAGCAAAAAAAAAAAAAAATCAACATCCAAAAGACAAAATGGACAATGAAAGGTCCAGATACGTCCAATACTCTTATCACAATTCAAATTCAAAAAGAAAACAAAAAATTACCTAAATCACACTTACCTAATCCGTAGGAGCTAAATGTTATTCAAATATTAAATTATCTAATCACAATGAATCATGAAATAATATCTTAACTAAAATCAAGCTTAAAATGAGGAAAGGGTATTATAGACAATCTATTCTTGTTAGTTGACTTCTAATTTGACATGGAGGGGTCTATCAGTATAAAATCTTATTCTTTGGACTTGGAGATAAAAAAAGACCATAATCAGGAGCCTAATGATCATTTTCCCTATAAAGAAATGTATCTGCTCCAATGGCCGATCTAGCTAAATATTGTGTATATCTAGCTTAACAAAGTGAGAATACATATCACTAGTAAATCAGTTTCCAATTAGCGAGTTCATGTTTGAACTGTCTAAACATTTGTTGGAGACTTGATCGATTTCAACGATTGGAATAATTTGAACCATTGGAGAGTTGATTTAGATGATGAGGGATGTTTAAATTGTTCGATCATTGATTGTCCTAATTATTATCATCAATCCAAGGTTTATGGTGTTTCCTCTTCTTGTCATTTCTCAGTTTCTACTAATTAATTATGAGATTGAAAGCATGTATTTCCATAAATTGTTAGTTAGTAAATTATATGAATATTACTTAATTCATTCAATTTTGCCATTAAATTTTCAAGTAAAATCTGTCTATTTCATTCTATATATCTTGATCAGTTTGAATAGATAATACTAATTTTCAAAACGAACAAAATGGTTTAATTATGGGGAAGTATGAATTTTATATTTTACATGTTAGAACAGGGAAAAAAATAAGCTCTTAAGTGTCTATGATGAAGTCAAGATTAGAGAATTTTTTTAAAATTTATTATTATTTTTTTAAAATGAGAATCTGCGGTCCTAGTTCTAGAAACCCATAACTAAATTAGTTCGGACTGGTCCTAATTTACCATAGAATCGTACCAATCCGATCTGAGTTGCACCCATAAAGTGTAAATTTGCCATTACAAAATAGGGAAAATTATTCAGACCCCCTTAAATATTGAATTCCATACCAGTAGGCCCATAATACTATAATGTTTACCCATAACCCCCTTCAGGATTTTATAAAGTCAACTTTAATTATTTAATGATAGATTTACCCTTTTATTGTTTTTATGGAGAGTTTCATTTCCTTTTAAATAGTGTAACTGTTTTGCTGACATGATGGTAAGTTTTTGAGATTTAATTCAATTTAAATTTTGATTTTTAATTGTGATATATCCGTTTATTGCTTTAAACAAATAAGTAAATTTACCTATTTATATAAACTAGAAATAAATAAACGTATTTGGAAGTAGTAAATTTAACTATTTATATAAACTAGAAATAAATAAACGTATATTTGGAAACAAGTACCTATATTTATTAACTAGAAATAAGTAAACTTATTTGGAAATAAGTAAATTTACCTATTTATATGTCTTTAAACAAATAAGTAAATTTACCTATATATATAAACTAAAAATAAATAAATTTATTTGGAAATAAGTAAATTTACCTATATATATTAACAAGAAATAAGTAAACTTATTTGAAAATAATTAAATTTACCTATTTATATGTGTTTAAATAAATAAGTAAATTTACCTATAAATATAATCTAGAAAGAATAGTAATTTTATTTCACTTTTCTCTTTCACATGGTATGATTTCCCTCTATTTCTCCTCTTTTTTTTTTTTTTAATACTTTTTTTGAAATATGTTTTAGTTCTCATTTTCATTCTCATTTTTTGACTTTTTGATAGCAGACCCACATGTTGCAAATATGAATTTATATGTTTTTAAACAAATAAGTAAATTTACCTATTTATATAAACTAGAAATAAATAAACATATTTGGAAGTAAGTAAATTTACCTATATTATTAACTAGAAATAAGTAAACTTATTTGGAAATAAGTAAATTTACATGTTTATATGTCTTTAAACAAATAAGTAAATTTACCTATATATATAAACTAAAAATAAATAAATGTATTTGGAAATAAGTAAATTTACATGTATATATTAACTAGAAATAAGTAAACTTATTTGGAAACAATTAAATTTACCTATTTATATGTATTTAAATAAATAAGCAAATTTTCCTATAACTATAATCTAGAAAGAATAGTAATTTTACTTATTTGGCTTGTTGCAATGTGCTTCTTTCACTGGAGCATTTCGTCGAACATCTTAGGTGCTATTTCGGGGTTATGGAGGATTAATATCTGTAAGGTAAACATGTAGAACAAGTCAGTGGCGTTTATGCATTTGGGTCCCAAACAACAATAGTCTACTAATGCTCCATTGCTCGTGATTAAGCTAGGAACTGGGATTTGGTGGTGTTGCAAGGCAGCGAAGTAAATAGAACTGTCCATTTTGACACATTTATTTTAGGGGATTTGTTATCGGCTACAATTTCTTCTCTCCCTGAGGATTTCTCACTGACTCTTCCACTTTCCGTCGAGGTCGGAGACCACGTCTTGCTATTGTAGAACTGTGTTTCTGCACAACTCTCGTAATAGGGATTTGATCCTTTCTCTGCCGCCTAGAAATTCGGCTAGAGCTCATCCTAACCATTTTCGTCCCAAACTGAAAATGGTAAAAATTTTGAATTTCTAGTAATTAATTGAGGGTATATATGTCAGATCATATTAAATAAGTAAATATTAAATTCTGACCTTTTGGGAAGGGGTTTTGGGTCTACTACCACTACACTAGGAGGTTATGGGTTATATCCCCTTAAAAAAAAATATTCAAAATTGGGACTTTATACAATAATAAAAAAAAAATAAAAAAAAATAAGGACTTTAGCCTTGATAGCCTGTTAAAATAGGACTTTTCAAAAACAGAAAAAAAACAAAAACAAAAACAAAAACAAAAACAAAAAAAAAAACTTAAAATATTCTACTTTCTATTTTTGAAATTCTAAAAAAAAAAAAAAATGTTTAGAATTAAGGACTAAATATGATATATTTGTTTGTTTGTTAGGGTCTGTTTGTATTAACTTTTTTAAAAATAACTTTTGAACAATTATTATATATATATATATATATATATATATGAAAATTATGTTTAAATCATATGTAATAAAAATTAGGGGATTTTCCCTCAATATTCTCATAGTTCGCAAAAATTCCCTACATGAACCCATGTTTTCAGAATTTACCAAAATATTTTTTTGAACCCAAATGCCCTTCACATAACATAATCCCCACCTTTACATTGAAATCCCAATTTTGTGAATAATCCCCAATCCCCCAAATTGTATATAATCCCCTATTTAGAATATAATCCCCAATTTTAGTAATGTCAAATCACAATAATTATGTCATGATCATTTCACAATATAAATCTTTTTAAAAAAATAATGAAAAATTCCGTATTGGGGATTTTGTGTTAATTTGGGGATTATGGTTTAATATGGGGATTGGGGATCATGAATTAATTTGGGGATTATGTATGATTTAGGGTATTCAACACTTTTTTTTTTATTTGATGGGACATGTAAGGTTATGATTTGATGTAAAAAAGTAAGCAACAATTTGGGAGATTATTAGCAAAGTTGGGGATTGTTCAACAAAATGAGCATATGGGATTGTTATCAAAATTGAAGATTATTCATTATTTTGGGAATTGGGGATTATGTCTTGTTTGGGGGATTATTCAACATTTGGGGAATTAAGTGTATGGAGGTGCATGGAGGGAAATTTTCAACATTTTGGGGATTATGTCTTATTTGGGGGATTATTCAACATTTTGGGAATTGGGGATTACTCAATAAATTGGGGATTATAAATAATATTGAGGATTGTATGTAAAAATTTGGCACATTTTTCACAAAATTTGACTGTTCATGAGGACAAAAATGTCTAATTAAGTGTATAGAGGTGCATGGAGGGAAATTTTCAAAATATTAGTTTATGTAGAGAATTTTTGGACACTATAGGAATATTGAGAGAAAATTCCCTAAAAATTAATTAAACGAAGTGAAATTTTAAACCAACAGTTTATGCGTCCACGGGAGCAGCAAGTTAAATAGATAATCCAGCAGAACCTCTTCAGTGAACTGAGAGAGAGAGAGAGAGAGAGAGAGAGGTTTATGATGACGCTGAGAAGAGTTGTTTCTGCTAAAACTATGGCTCCGAGGAGATGTACTACACTCGGTATGTTTCCTTTCCATTGTAATCTTGTTTTCTTTATAAATCCTACAATTGACGATAATGTCATTGCGAGGGCTTCATTTCATTCTGAAACATATAGTAACGGAGATGGGAAATCTCCTCCCGATGAGAGGAGTAAAACCCATTTCAGAAACCTTGACGATGCCCTAGTTTTGTTTGATCGGATGGTTCGAACTCAACCTCCGCCATCGATTATTCATTTTAATAAACTTTTCGGAACGATTGCGAGAGCAAAACATTATTCGACCGTGGTTTCTCTGATTAAACGAATGAGTTTGTTAAAAATAACACCAAATGATTGGACTCTGAGAATCTTGATCAATTGTCTCTGCCAGTTGAATCATGTGGGATTAGGTTTCTCTGGTTTAGGAAAAATGGTGAAACTTGGTCACGAACTTGACTGTAAACTTCTCACTGCTTTGATTAAGGGGTTTTGTGTTAGAGGTGAAATCGCAAATGCAATAGAATTGTTTCACAAAATAATTGAGAAAGGGTGTCAACCCGATGTAGTTATGTACAGAACATTAATAAATGGATTATGCAAAACTGGGAAAACTTCTGCTGCTATTAGGTTGCTCAAAAAGATGGAAGCAGCTAGTTGTGAGACCAGCGTGGTGATATACAATACAATCATTGATAGTCTTTGCAAGGACAGGCAAGTAAGTGAGGCTTCAACCCTCTTCTCGGAAATGATTGACAAAGGCATTACACCTAATGTTGTCACTTACACCTCTTTAATTCATGGTGTATGCAATTTAGGCCAATGGAAAGAAGCCGCAAGATTGTTGAATGAAATGGTGAATAGGAAAATCAAACCGAATGTACAAACCTTCAGCATATTAGTTGATACACTTTGTAAAGAAGGGATGGCTACAGAAGCACAAGATATTGTTGAAATGATGATTCAAAGGGCGAGAAACCAAATCCAATCACTTATAGCTCATTGCTGGATGGTTATTGTCTGCGTGGTGAAATGGACAAGGCTATGAAAGTATTTGATTTGATGGTTGGCAGAGGTTGTTTGCCTGATGTATTCAGCTATAACATCTTGATTAATGGATACTGCAAGAAGAAAAGGATTGATGAGGCCATGAAACTCTTTAAGGAAATGCCATGCAAAGGGTTAGTTGCTAATACTGTTACTTACACCACTCTTATAAGTGGCTTGTGCCATGTTGGGAGACTTCAAGCTGCGCAAGAACTCCTAAATTAGATGAGAACTCATGGTCAAATTCCAGATCTCATTACTTTCGCTACATTGTTAGATGGCCTATGCAAAAACCAACATCTTGATGAGGCACTGACACTACTTGTGGCGATTGAAGATAGTGGGTTGAATCCTGATATCATAATTTACAGTATACTCATTGATGGATTGTGTAAAGCTGGGCAACTTGAAGCTGCAAGGGAACTCTTCTCTAGTATCCATGCCAAAGGATTGCTGCCTGATGTTTGTACATACAATATAATCATCAATGGATTTTTCAAAGCAGGGCTATTGGATGATGTAAATGAATTCCTAAGGAAAATGGATGAGAGTGGTTGCTCGCCTGATGGTTGCACTTATAATACAATTGTTCAAGGGTTTCTTCGAAGTAATGAGATATTGAGGGCAATGCAATTTCTTGATATGATGGTTGAGAGGGGTTTCTCAGCAGATGCTTCCACTGCTGAAATGTTTGTAGAAGTGCTATCTAATGATGGATTAGACCATTCATTCCGGGAAATGCTTGAGAAGTTTGTATAAAAGTTATTAAGGTTTTCAACAAGAAGTGACGATTTCATATTTTAAGCTGTCACAGTGAATTCCACTGCTGTAATTTCTTTGCAAAACTATGATAGGATAGTAATCGAATGAGTTATAATTTTCTTTGCAAAACTAATGTGCACATACAATAGGATAATAATAAAATGAGTTATAAATGTGTAAATAGATGTAATATACATTGACTTGTAATAGAAATAGATGTCTCTTACATTGACTGTAATAGAGAACATTCGTTCAACTTCCATAACTTAATGAAATCACATAAGAGCCTAGATTCCTATAATAATCAATTGCAGAGTTGCTCATCACGTAACCACAATGCGATGACAGCTCATTTATTATGGGTAATAGAACACAATCTCTTGAACAACTTGAAATATATCATTGCTAATAATCTCTCTTCTAATCAATGCTAAATAGGTTTAGAAGCTCTCTTAGACAACTCGATCAAATGAAGCTTTTCTTTTCCATCTCCATCTCACCATCTTCCTTCTTTTGGTGCCAGTGGACGAGCTTTATGCTTCTCTCCACCCTATCCCTTTGAATAACTCTCTTCTAATTCTGTAAGTCGCCTTGTGTAACACCTGTATGAGGTCCTCTTGCATTTCATTAGTCACCTCAGAAAGGCAAATTATACATGGGCTCACATCCCATCTATAGTTTTCCTTCTCACTCTCACCTTAAGGGTGTTATGGTGTGTATCTTGAGGCTGTGGCTTCATGGACTCTGGCAAGTTTTGGCACCTGACTATATAGATGTGAATTTGCAGCCATGTAATTTTGAGGCTGCAGCTTCCCTGCCAGTTACAAAATTTTAGGTACCTTATGTTGAAAATAGGGAATTGCAGCCGTGTGTTTGAGTATGTGTGATTTTTGGACTTTATGCACCTGCTCTTGGAAATCAGGAGCTGCGTCGTGCATTTTAAGGCTCCAGGTTCCTCCTGGTCTTGATAATTTTTACCCTCCTTAACCTGCAAAAAGGGGGTTGTGGCTGTGTGTTTTTAGGCTTTTACTTCTTTCAACTAATAAGCTTCAAATAATATGTTTTAAATTGGATTCTGGCAAAGCATTTCTAGGATTTTCACCTATTGTATTGTTCATCAATCCACAGATTGATTGATTTTAGATCTGTATTGGTCTTTATTTAATTCTTTGGTTCAAGGGATTTCATTTGTGGGGTTTACACTCAACTTAACTCAGGTTTGTCAAAGAAAATGTAATTTTTTTAGGGTTCGAGACCTCGGGTCAAACCTGTCATTCATATGAGACGCTAATTTACCACTGCCGAGACACGGAAGAATGTGGTTGTTGGAGGGATTGCAGTTTTAAGCAGCAGGACCATCGGACACAAAATGGAATGGGCCGACCCGAGCGAACCATAAGGGTTTCCTCAAATGATGGTAGTTTTTTGTAGTGGGAGCATTTGCCAAATTGGTGCCCACTTTTCTTAATTCCACCTTTGTTCATGATGCTGATATTCTAATTCATGATGCTTATACTCATGACCTCGGGCTTTATCTTTTTCCCCTGTTATTAGTGCCTCAGACTAAAATTTTGAGCTTATCAAAATGATTGCTTTGATGGGTCTTTGCAGTCTTTTATTGTCCTTTCTTGATTAAGTTATGCTGACCATCTCTCTCTATGCGTGTGTTATATGAGCTCTAGTTGCATCTTGTGTTTTTGATAAAAAGACACTAGTTATTAACCATGTAATTGTCTTCTTCTTAATTTTTCTTTATTCTAATTTCTGGAAATGTTTTCTCCTTCTTTTTGTGTGTGCGCGCGCGCATGTGTTTAGGGTAGGGGAAGAGGGGGAGGGGGGCACTTGGTGGTGAAAATTTGAATTTGGGGTTTTAATGATGCTTCCGGCCTACTTATGAGCAAAGAGTTAAAAGTATTGATTCTTTTTGAAATGTTATGTTCCTGAATGTGAGATTAAAAATGACAAACTTGCTATATTTTTCTTCATTATTTACCATTTTCGCTTTTTTCCTACTTATATTCCTTTTAGAAAGTTTGACACTCTAGATATTCAAAGTCATTAAGCCTCATATGCAGTGGTTCGTGTACATCTTTTTCATTTTACATTATGTTTCTCAAGTGTCTACAATGCCTATGTTTGTGGAATATTACTCGTTAGTGGTATATAAATGCTTTCTTTACACTGGCCATTTAACTACTTCAATAGTTGTGGGAAATTTGCTCTCTATATTGGCTTTGATTATTTAGGAACTTGTTGAGTGTATACCTGTATATGCAGTCTCTAAGTATAGTTGTGCACTGTACTGTTATAGAAGTTTTTATAAACTCAGCTCAAAAAAGACCACCTAAATGGTTGTGTCTGCTCTATGACGGATGTGGCACCGGCTACCTGTTTATCATAGTCTGTATCCACTGTCTTGCTGGGTACTGGATAAGATCGATGCTTGGTAGATTTACTAGGATAGATAAAGTGTTTATATTCAGTATAATGGTAGGAATTGTTTAGTTTGTCTGTATGTAAAGATTAAACTATTCTCCTTAATTTACAACCTTAGCTACGATTTCATAATTGCGAATTAAGAAATCGTCCAAATAACCCTTAATATCTTGAAACTAATTTTTTTTTTTTTAGGGAGCCAAAAATTCAAAAATAAGGGCATCAATATTGTCATGTCAGTTTGTTCAATTTACACGTGTTCCCAATGGATTCCAGAGCCTAGAAAAGAAAATAGTGTTAAAAGTTTTTTTTTTTTTTTTCCTAACATTTGGTGGATTGTGTATTGGGTAACATCAGGTTTTAATTAGTTTATAGCCTTTGTTGAATGATTGTATTCTTGCTAATATTAAAAGTGGAGTATAAATCCTTGCTAATATTAAATCTTCCTAACAAATTCGGTGAGGGATCATATTCCAAATTACTTCCAATATGCTATTTCCCCTGCATCCACCACCCAATTAAAGGGTCTCTCACCATTTATCAAAGCTCTCTGGTGAGATGACAATGAAAAAGAAGATGTACGATATACATTTATTGGGCATATATGTGCCACGCTCTTCAGTAAATGGTCCACCATTAAACATTTGTTATTTTTGTTCCTAACAGCCACCTTAAAAAAACGAAAAAATGAAAAAAAAAAAGCTACTTTGGAAGGTGCATTAGAACCACCACAAACTTCTACCAATGAAAGATATCTCCTCTGTAGTTCTCATACTAAGGAAGATATTGCAATAAAGAGATTTTACTGAAAATACCCCATTGGCTGAAGACTTTCAAATGGAAAAATGTTCCCATTTTGCTGATGAATTTCCTCAAGGCTTCAATAGATATGCATGGGATAAGTGGCAACAACACCATGCATACTTATTTATGACATCATAAAATATGTTAGACTATTTTTTGAACTTCGAGCAATCTTTGTTTCCGAGTCAAAGTTTTCCCTGACTCTTTTGTTTTGTATGCAGATCTCTGAACTTTCTCTTGTGGGCTTTGTTGTTGGCTACCCTTTTGATAGACAATGGAGCAGTCCAGACGTGCGTTTTCATTTCATAAGAAATCAACCTTATCTCTCATTATCTCCCTAATCTCAAATTTCTATTCACTTTGATTAGGCTGTGCAAGTGAAGGTTTTTATTGACGATCTATGTAAAACGGGGAAGCTTGAAGGTTTGAGGTATACATATTGGGATGAGTGCTTTACATCAAAGGTCGGTGCTTTTGTCCACAGAGGGGTACCTACGGAATTTAATTCTGTTTAAGTTATGATATTTCCTGCGAAGAGCACATGCTAAGGGTTTTTAACTCTTCAGTTAATGGGCTGTGTACCTGGAAGATATTCTGTCAGTTGGATGTCTTATGATTATCAAACGAGATTCACTTTTTCTTTCCTTTACTTTATGTTAAGGATTTGAACATTAATGATTTTGGGGAGCTCTCAAAAGTCAAAAATCAGCCTAGGCCTAGCATGAGTCAGAAGAAGAGCTAAAGTTAGGCTTAGCCATTATTATGAATCATGTCAATGCCTGTTCTCACTTTTGTGATCTAAAATAACATGGAATCTCAGTGTTCTCTAGTTTCATTTAATATGGAGACTGCAGTGATTGATGATTACAGTTCTAATGATTGTTGTCAGAATGTGGAGTTACTGTTAAAGCCTTTGAATTTGCATCCGGTACAGTCGAAGACAATAGTTGATAAATTTGCTGCTGTTGGGATTCTTCAGGTAACATTCTTTCTTCTCCCCCATACGAGGGATTAGATAACAATCCCTTATTGAATTTGTCTTGATTCTCATGTTGGATTAAGGAGACGTTGGACATCCCATGAAAATTGAATAAGTTCATTGTTACTTTGCAATTTAATATGGCGACATCACCATAATTACACTCATGGAATTAGAAATAGGGTCATTTTTTGAAATCCAAAAATGCCCATATTTTTAAACTAGTGTCAAGAAAAATACTAGACCCAATTTAATGGCATATTGAAATTTTTTAACTGAAATTTGAGGTTTCTGTTTTGATTTGGATCAGGTTTGAACTTGATTTCAAAATCGCCATTTAGAAACTTGAAGTAATATCTAGTGATATGTTGATTTTTGGCAGGGATACCTGGATCATGTGAACAGGAATCAGAAATTGAAATCAACAAGATAACATGTCAACAAAATGGGAGGTAACTGGTCCCTGTTATATATTCATGACCAAAATGTTGAATTTGTATTAATGCTGTGCTTTCACTGCCAAGGCCCATCCACAGTATCATCATTATCATTTTCACTTTCAAATTTACTAACATCTGCTTGGGATGTTTGATGTTTGTCATAATCAACATTAATGCTGCCAACCCTATATTATAGCTGTCAACTTTTAAGTTTGATGGACTCGTTACTTATAAAAAAAAATAATAATAATAAAACGAGTTCTGCCATTTGGATCGCCGGATGCAGTGCTGCTCTACCACAGGAGAGTCAAACTTGTGTTAATAAAAAGGAAAACTTACGATTCATCACCATAAGCCCATTTAAAATTTTAATCCATTCAAATTCATCTAAGTGCTGAAATCTAGTTTCTGCAATCAAGTTTCAGCACTTACCACTGATCTGGACCCTCTGAATTTCCAATTATCTCAAATTGCTCCCCACTATCTCACCAATTCATTCAAAGGGATTAAGTACACTACTTGGACATTAATATTATTATCCACATGTACTAGGTCATTGATGTGTCATGTAGCTTTGTGTATATTAAGGCTAAAATAAGGGAAAATGATCAAAAGGACCATATGTAGGATCTTATTTATCAAGAAGTCCAATGAATAAGATTCTATATCTAAATAAATGAATTAAATAAATCATACAAATAATATTGGCAATTCAGAATGTACAAAACGTATGTTAATTCTGAATTACACAGAATTATATACAAAGTAGGAAACTACTTTACTATCTAATTAGATAAAAAAGAAGAAAAAGATTTCTTGAATATCAATTCTACCAATAGTAAAATTATATTCAAGTAACCAATAACACAAAAGATAAATAACAGGATATATATTCAATATAAAATCCATCACTTACATATTGTCAAGATAGCATAAATGTAGAAATTTAGAAACATATGTTAATTTTCATCAAGGTTAGTGTTTGACATCATGTCCTTATGATAGATTTCGTCCTTCCTATTGGTGCTTAAAGTTTCTCAGACGTCTGCCTCCCAAGATACAATGATCAAAAAAAAAAAGCACAACAATCTTCAAGAACGGCGAACCAAAACATGCCTATCTCTTTCTAGATGCAAACCGACATAACGATGATATAAATGCAAGAATTAAATTCTAAAAGGACTCTAGATGTGACCTATTTATAGACTTAAAGGTGCCTCTGCAGACAGACACCATGAACGACCATAACTCTATGCATGGACACAAAAAACAGACGCGGCCGTAAAGAACAGACATGACTATTTTGCACTAACGGTCACAAATTGACATCTATGTGGAGATTTAATCTACAATTTTTATTCAAAATATAACAATCCCCCACATGAATGAAAATTTGTTGGATAACCATGCAAATGACAAATGCTGACTCGAGAGAGATAAGGAGAGTTCCCGCATCAAGAGAGGTAGCTTGTGGCCTTGAACCTTCCTTAGTGAATACCTAGTTTTCATGAGTGCTCTAGAGAATTTAGCCTTATCATTCTCATAGAAGCGGCCCCTTCTACACCTATATAGGTGATTCTTATTAAGAGTATCCTGCTTTACCATATTTGAATAATTCAAGATATAAGAATCATTAAAAGTTTAGCTTAACCTGGTTCATGCTACAGGCATCACCTTGTCATCACAGGAATAGGTAAGAGAATTCTCTTCTTAGTGATTCTTCTGAGTTACACATAATTAGGTTGTCCATTTTGAACCTAGATCTTGGGATCTCCAGTCGGCTAGGTTGGGTTTCCATTATGGTATTATGTCTTTGACATATATGTCAAGACTTATTGTTCGCAAATTTGACATTATAAAGGAGAACTTATCTCACATGAAGAATGTATGGAAATACATATTTAAACAAATTAGATATTCCTAGATTTAAATAATATTCATATGTATGTAAGGAATATCAAATTTATGAATAAGAAATTAATAGTATAGCCTATGAATATACAATTAATGGTTTTAGATCCTATCTTAACTCCTTTTAAGATAAGGAACTTCTACCTTAATCAAACACCCCCACAGTTTTAAGTATAGGAAGGTCTTTAACCTATCATATCCATAGCTTATAAAGTATCACATTTGTATATTTTGGGATATTTTGTTGTGAATAAAAGTTGTAGAAAGCAAAGCTTTCCCCCACAATTTCTGAGGTAATCCAAAACTTATCAATATAAGGTATAACGTTCAACAACTCCATTTTGTTGAGGTGAATAAGGTGTGATAATTTAATGTATGATCCAATGGTTAGCACCGAACTTACCAAATGAATCAAACTCATATTTGCCTCATCTAACATTTCTTAGAACATCAATCTTTTACTAAGTTGATTCTCAACGTACTTTATATTTAAAAAAAAAAATTGTATAAACATATTTAATACTTTATCGTTACTTCCCAATAAGTAAACATAACAATATCTAGAGCTAATGTTCTCTGCATTGCGTTTAAATTGTAGAACTCTCTCTTGGATAACTGCTTGGTGGTTATTAACGGTTACTCCAAGTGGTTTAGGCTCCCTTATGTTCTCTGCATTGCGTTTCATATATAATGAAACTGAAAAAGGACACATGTCATTTCCTTATGGGACAATTAATACCTATTATATTTTTCCTTCAAATGTATACGTGGATTTCTCTTATTGAGCGGTTATTTTCTGAGGTGGACGGTAACATATTTCAAAAATTGATTGTTGGATCACTTTGATTTTTTGCGTACATGACATATATAAAGAAATGTATCCACTCCAATGGCCGATCTAGCTTAATATTGTGTATATCTAGCTTAACAAAGTGAGAATACATATCACTAGTAAATCAGCAATTAGCAAGTTCATGTTTGATCTGTCTAAACATTTTATGGAGACTTGATCGATTTCAACGATTGGAATAATTTGAACCGTACCATTGGATTGTTGATTGGAGAGTTGATTTAGATGATGAGGGATGTTTAAACTGTTCGATCATTGATTGTCCTAATTATTATCATCAATCCAAGGTTTATGGTGTTTCCTCCTCTCGTCATTTCTCAGTCTTTACTAATTAATTATGAGATTGCAAGCATGTATTTCCATAAATTGTTAGTTAGTAAATTATATGAATATTACTTAATTCATTCAATTTTGCCATTAAATTTTCAAGCAAAATCTGTCTATCTCACTCTATATATCATGATCAGTTTGAATAGATGATTTTGATTTTCACATCCAACAAAATGGTTTAATTATGGGGAAGTATGAATTTTATATTTTTACATGTTAGAATAGGGAAAAAAAAAAAAGCTCTTAAGTATCTATGATGAAGTCAAGATTAGGGAATTTTAAAAAATTTTATTTTTTTAAAAAAATGAGAACCTATTGTCCAAGTTCTAGAAACCCATAACCGAATTAGTTCGGATTGGTCCTAATTTACCCTAGAATCGTACCAATCCGATCTGAGTTGCACCCATAAAGTGTAAATTTGCCATTAAAAACTATATATTCAAAATTGGGACCTTATACGATAAATTAAATTCAATTAAATTAAATTAGGACTTTTAGCCTTGATAGTAAGTTAAAATAGGACTTTTCAAAAATAGAAAAAAAAAACTTTAAGATATTATACTTTCTACTTTTGAAATTCTAAAAATAAAAAAATGTTTAGAATTAAGGACTAAATATGATCTATTTGTTGGTTTGTTAGGGTAGTTTGTATTAATTTTGAACAACTATATATATATATATATATATATTAAAATTATGTTTAAATCATATGTAATAAAAATTAGGGGATTTTCCTTCAATATTCCCAGAGTTCACAAAAATTCTTTACATGAACCCATGTTTTCAGAATTTACAAAATATGTATTTTTTTTTTTTTTGGACCAAAATGCCTTTCACATAACATAATCCCAACCTTTACATTGAAATCCCAATTTTGTGAATAATCCCCAATCCCCCAAATTGCATATAATCCCCTATTTAGAATATCATCCCCAATTTTAGTAATGTCAAATCACATTAATTATGTCATGATTATTTCACAATATAAATCTTTTTTAAAAAAAATAATGGAAAATGATGATTATACATATTTTTTGGGGATTATGAACAAAAAATTATGTATTGGGGATTTTGTGTTAATTTGGGGATTATGGTTTAATATGGGGATTGGAGATCTTGAATTAATTTGGGAATTATATATGATTTAGGGTGTTCAACAGCTTTTTTGGATTTGATGGGACATGTAAGGTTATGATTTGATGTAAAAAAGTAAACAACAATTTGGGGGATTATTAGCAAAGTTGGGGATTGTTATCAAAATTGTGGATTATTCATTTTTTTGGGGGATTGAGGATTATGTCTTATTTGGGGGATTATTCATCATTTGGGGAATTTGGGATTACTCAATAAATTGGGAATTATACATCATATTGGGATTGTATGTGTTAGCCTTATGGCTTCAGTCTAAATTGATAAATTGTTTTCTCTACATTTGTTAAAAGGTTTTAATGATAACAAACATTGTATTATCGATATCTTATACTGTGCTAAATATTTGGTTGAATATCTTGTTGAATAAATTGATGATAGTATACATTATCCGTGTGATTCTTATGCTTTCAATATAATATATATATGTGTAAGAGAAGGATTCAAGTCATCAAAGAGAAGATTCATCAATCATGGAGCTCAAGTGCTAAAGCAACAATCATGTGAATATATTGCATATTCACTAAGGACAATGAAGCAAGCCACTCCATCATTGAAGTTCAAATATGAAGCCAAGCACTAGATTTGAAGATTCAAATTGTGAAGATGTTCTTCTTGTGTGAGTACTTTGGATTTAATTGTATAAATCTCTCATATAGGTTGAACTTTATTGGCTTAAAAGACCTTGACTCTAAGGACCTTAGTTTGGACTTATTTGGAAAATATATCTTGGTCAAAACTAAGTTAAAATCATAGTAGGCTGTTTTTAACTCAAAAGACTAGCTAGGTTTTATGAAAATTGGTTTTCTACCTTGTCTAGTCAACTAAGTCTCTTAGTCTAGTTGACTAAAGCAGTGGCAGTAAGCAAGTTTTCATAAACACCTTAAGTAGTCGATTAAGTCCCTCGTCCTAGTCGACTAATCGTGCCCAGATTTCAAAGGACTATGATTTCTACTTTGCTAGTCGACTAACACCTATGGTCTAGTCGACTAATCGACTTCGGATTGTTTTTGAAGAGTATTTTAAATGAGCTAGTATACTAACCACTTTTGTCCAATCGACTAAGAATGCCCTGCAGCTTAAAACAGCTAGTTTTGACAAACCCAAACGGTTATATTTTTACTCATAACGGCCATATTCTTCTTGGGGCTTATAAATACTCATTGTGTGAGTCTTGAATCAGCTAATGAACACACACAAACTTATACCAACATAGTTTATATCAATCTTGTGTGATTTAGTCAAAGAATCATCACTCTCTTGAGCCAAATCAATTTCTATCTTTGAGAGATATTAGTGTGAGCTTTCAATTGTACTTCATTTACTCTTAAGGAGTTCTTCATTGTACACAAATCTGATTGTATATCTTGT
Source organism: Hamamelis virginiana (assembly GCA_017140935.1). NCBI lineage: Eukaryota > Viridiplantae > Streptophyta > Magnoliopsida > Saxifragales > Hamamelidaceae > Hamamelis > Hamamelis virginiana. The sequence goes on from JAESVK010001121.1 coordinate 107,647, forward strand.
GAGCTAAGAGTTGGGTTGTAACCCTTGAGAAGCTTGGATTTTATTGGTCAAAATCAAGCTTAAGTGAAGTGCTTTGGTAGCATTGGCCTAATCTTCACCGGAAGTAAGCTTGAAGTCTTGTGGAGAGCATTGGTGTAATCTCTACCGGAAGTGAGATTGAATGCTTTGGTAGCATTGATGCTAATCTTCCGTCGTGAAAGAAGATTGTTGGTGCTAATCTTCCGCCGTGAAAGAAGATTGTTGGTTGTAAAGGTTTCTCCACCTTGAAGGAGTGATCCATAATGGATTAAAGAATCCTTGAGCTTGGTGCTTAAGGCGTGGACGTATGCGGAGTCCGAACCACGTTAAATTGCTGTATTTGATTTCTCTCTCCCTCTCTTTTCCAATTAATTGTTTATATATTTGTGCTTCTGCTGAAATTAATTGCACCATAATTTTATTTGGTAATATTTGCTTAAAATTTTCCAAAACCTTATTCACCCCCCTCTAGGGTTATATAAAACTTGGGACAACAGTATGTAAAAATTTGGCACATTTCCCACAAAATTTGACCGTTCATGAGGACCAAAATGTCAAATTAAGTGTACGGAGGGAAATTCTCAAAACATGGATTTATGTAGAGAATTACTAAGTGTGTCAACAAAAAATACTGGTGAGTGGAGTGGCAACAAGTATGAGTCACTCAGCAGAAATACTGGTGCAGTTCCTCAAGCTTTGGGCAAAACTTGAGAGTGTGTCCTTGTATACCAATTTTTTGTGAGACTTGAGTGTAGCCATTTGGAGAGTTTATCCACTGTTAAGCGGAGAGTTTGTGGATACCCACCGTTGTGTGGAGAGTATTCTTGTGTACCTGTTATTCAGAAAATAGTGGAGTTTCTAAATTTTCCTCGTGGTAGAGAGTATTTTTATCTCTACATTGGAGAGTTTTCTACATAAATTGTGGTGTCCATTTTGTGGTTCTCTATTTTTTCTTGTTTGTTTTAATTTATGTCCATACACGTACTTTAATTCACGCTTGACAGTAGTTGGGAGCATACTTTCCCAACAACAAAGATCTTACAGCTATACCAAATAATTTCTCTTTCCAATTTTTTTTATTTTTCATTCCTACTGTTTTCTTGATGGATTTCAAATTTATTTGAGTATGTGATGAGGGACTTGACTGGGAAAACTACTAACTCCACCTCCCCAAAGTTTTGTTCCTGTTAGTGTAGATGCAAATGCTGAGGTATGCATTTTGAATGGGTCAATCTCTGTACCATGCATCTTTAGCCATATCTAAACCAAAACCTGCTTCTTCAGGAACTATTTGGACATTGCTTGATCGATGAAGCTGCAGATTAAGGCTTGGTGATACTTCAGTCTCTAAGGTTAGTGTCTAAAAGTTAATAGCTTCTATTTTCTAACAATTATGGGCACTAAAACTGTAGCTGATGCAGGCTGGGTTTTTTTAGAAAATCTCAAACCATGGAGGGGAAGCATGCTTCACTATCATTTAAAGAGGTCCCTGCTTATAATATTTTGGCATCAGTGTCTTGCCACGTGGTTATAGTGCCAGGTGCACCAAAAAGCAAAAAGCGAAGTGGTTCTTTCATCTCAGTTTCGCTTTCTACATTTTTTCTTCAACGAGTATGGCGGTTACACCAACAAGCTCCAATGCTACAAGGAGAACGACGAGGTCTCAATCACATAAGTATAATGATGGCCTAGTTTTGGTGATTTTAGGTTTTTTTCTTTCTACACCTTAATGCAAGGAGAATGATGAGCTCTGAAACCCTAGTTTTAGTGATTTTAGGTTTTCTTGTTGTGGAATTTAATTTATTTTATTTTATTTTTACGTTTTATATTTCTTGTTTTACATCTTGATACAAGTAGAAGAACGAGTCATTTGAACTTGACTCATCATGTTTTCACTGTGTTTGATGGTTTTTTGACTATATTGTTCATTATTTAATATTTTTTTATTTTTTTTCAGTCACAGATATTTTTTGGAGTTTTTTACTATGTTGTGCATTTGTTCATTTCATCGTGATTTTGAATGTTTTTACTGTCATATTTTTTACTGTGTTGTTCATTTTTTACTCTCTTTTTGGAGTTTTTATTGTGTTTTTCATTTTTTACTATCATGAATATTGTCATTTGTTCATTTTCACTGTGATTTGGATGCTTTCACTATCATGTTTTAGCTATATTATACAGTTGAATCAAGTCATCTGAAGTTGACTCATCATGTTTTCACTATATTTGATTGTTTTTTTTCTGTGTTGCTCATTTTTTAATGTCTTTTGGAGTTTTTATTGTGTTTTTCGTTTTTTACTGTCATGAATATTGTCATTTATTCGTTTCACTGTGATTTGGATATTTTTACTATCATGTTTTTAGCTATATTATACAGTTGAATTGAGTCATCTGAACTTGACTCATCATGTTTTCACTGTGTTCGGTTTTTTTTTTTTTTTAAACTGTATTATTCATTTTTTTAATGTTTTTTTGGAGTTTTTATTGTGTTTTTCGTTTTTTACTGCCATGAACATTGTCATTTGTTCATTTCACTGTGATTTGGATGTTTTTACTGTCATGCTTTTTGCCATATAAAAAGTTTTTTACTTTGTTGTTCATCTACTGTTTTGATAATGAATGTCATATACTATTTTTTAGGTTTAAATCAAGAAGTAGTAGACAATCTTGATTGAAATATGATAAGGAAAAGAAGCAGAGTGGAACAAGTGTCTCAAGAACAGAGAGAGGTGGAGTCTGAAGAAAGTGGAAAACAGTCAATTGATCAGGAACAAATGAATAGTGGGAGTACATTTATTCCTGAGACGCCAGGAATTGGATCCGGTGGAAATGAAGAACAACAGTCAATATCCTCCTTTTGATTTTGATGCCACAAATGCAATGAATTTTTTTTCCAACTTGATCATAAAGATGCAAGAGTTAACAGACAGCAACGAGTTGTTAAAATTGAAAATGAGAATAATAGTTTGAAGGAACATGCAAAAAAGTAGTTACTGAGGGTATACATTTTTTTTTTTTTTTTTTTGAAAAATATATCAAATGATTCAATGTAAGTATTATTAATTAGTTAACTAATGTTTTTCTGTCTCTTCTGTATAATCTAAAGGTGGGAAGAACATTTTGGAAGTAAATGATGAGATATTGGCAAAAAAGCTGCAAGCAGAACTTAAAGTTAAACAAGACCAAAATGAGAGATTGGTAGAAGATAAAAAAGAATTAAGTAAAAAAGTGTTGAAGCTTAATCTTGATGGTATGGATGCTAGAATAAGTTATGATAATACAGTTTCAGGTATTTTTCAGTTATAAGAGCACTATTTTTCACTGTACAAATAGTGTATTTTTGAGTTAATATAGTTATATTGTAAAAAGCTTTTTATTATTGGGTTATTTTTGTTTTTATGAGTAAGTTTTGATGTTTGCAAACTATACTGGCAAATAATATTTTGTAGGACTTACTAATAGAGTAAAACAGCTAGAAGATCTTATCTTAGAAATTTCTAGTACAAAGGAGGGACTTAGAGAGCAGCTTTTTGAGATTGAAGTTCACAAAATAACTCAAGGATACACAAACAAGTCTCATGTGATGTATCACATTTGCAAAAAATGAAAGGGCCAATATGATCCACAGAAGAAGAATTTAAGATCTGACAAGTTAAAAGAGGTAAAAGTTGAGGAAAGTTCGTTTAACTTATCGAACAGTCAATGTGGTGAGTTGATATCTCCACAAACTCCTAATATTGAATATGAAATTCAAAATTGCTCTGTTGGACGTTTGTTGGCTAAAAAACAAAAAAATATACCATCGTTACAAAAAACAAAAACAAAAACAAAAAAGACAATATATGAACCTCTTGTAACGCTTTATGAGTTGTCACAAACGACTATGCTTTTGTGACGATTCATGTGCCGTCACCAAACGTATATAGGGACGTTTTGTGACTATTTATGTGTCGTCACAAAAACTATAAAATATTATTTGTATATAGGGACGTTTTGTGACTATTTATGTGTCGTCACAAAAACTATAAAATATTATTTGTTTTTTTATTTGTTAAATATGAATTTTTGATGATGAAATGTAACATTGTTACAAAAAGCTCATGTAATATGGGGACTTTTGGTTACAATTGATATGTCGTCATAAAAATGTTCATGAAATATATATATATATATCGGCGTGTGTGTGCTCGCGAGCGCATCATGGAGGGACTTTTGGTGACAATTGATGTCGTCACAAAAATATTGATAATTTGTGATAATTATTGTGTCATCACAAAAACTATAAAATATTTTTTATTTTTTTATTTTTTAAATGTGAGTTTTTTGTAATGAAATGTAACATTATCCAAAAAAGATCATGAAAAACCTATATAATTATGGAGTACTTTTTGTGACGATTCCTAAGTATTGTCACAAATACTCTTTTGTGACCGAGCTACAGTGACGCCGGGGTGATGCTCCTCATATTGTCACTAAAGACCTTTAGTGACGACGGAATTGAGTTTTAGTGACAATTTTGCTCGTGACTAAATATTCGATTTATTGTAGTGTAGTGTCATGGATGATATATATGCCATTCTAAAATAAGATGAACTGACATGGAGTGTAAGCAGCCTAATTTTTAACATATTTTTATCTTTATGGTTATTTTAGTCTCTCATTAGTTTACATTTCTTTTACATTATGTCTGAATAGGTTATTGATGCTTTTCTTTAATGCTCTCGTAGGACTTGAAAAGGAGTTATCCATGCTCTCAAGACTATAAAAGAGCTGGAGAATCGTACTTTTTCAGTAGTGTTTTGTGGGTATGCTAACTATGTTGAATAACTTAATTTATTTTAAAATTTTAGTTAATTTATTTAAAACCTTTACTTATAATTTTTGAAATGTTTTATACTTTTTTTTTCTTGTTTGAAAGACATTCCTAGCTCGGATAAACGATAAAGAGAGTGTCAATTGTATGGTTGAAGATTGTGCAGAGGCTGGAGTTAGATTTTTGTTCTTCCCAATGCATTCATATGAAGAGGATGAGGGAGGAAATCATTGGACCCTTTTGATCCATGATACAAAATAGGGAGATAGGGTCCATTGTAACTACCAAAAAAATAAGAACAAATATGCAAAGGACAAGTTTATGGATGATACTTTGAAACTGGTACAAAAATGCAAATTTTATATAAGTAACATTGTTACTTATGATGTTTTTACTGTGTTGTGTTTTTATATTTATTTACATTTTTTCTTTGCAGAAACTACATGCTGAGAATTTTTATCAAAATTATGTTAAACAAAGTGAAAAAAAAAAAAAATAGAATACTTAAATATAGATTACACTTAATATTAATATTTAAGCACTTAAAATAAAGTTTATTTACAAGTTTAAAGTTGAATTTAAAATTAAATTTGATATTTAAATTAAGACTTGCAAACACAATGAAAAATGTCATTTTATATGCCACCATTTCGTACAATCGAAAATATGGTTAAAAACGTGAGAGATAACAATTTTCATTTTTACTTTCTTGCTTCTGTAAAAAGAATAGAGATTTTGAAACACAGTGAAAATATTATTTTGTAAGGACAGAGAAAAATATAGACAATTAAACGTTTAAATATAAAATATCCTAAAATATAAACTATAAAAATTCCTATATATATATTTTTTTTTACAATTTTAAAGTTGAAATTAAACTTAATTTTATAAACTAAAATTAAAGTTTTAAAACACAGTTAAAATGTACCCGAGGGTTTGAAAAAAACAATTAAGAAAAAAAAAAGAAAAAAATTAATAGGTCAATCAAATTTAGACTACATTGAAAATTAATATTTAAGAACTTAAAATAAATTTTTTTGAAAATTTTAAATTTGAAATCAAAAATTTAAATTCAATTCAAATTATAATAATTTCAATTTTAAAATTTATAAATTTATAAATTGAAATTGAAATTGAAATTCAAAAATTAAAAATAGTTTAAATCGTTTGACCCATAATATTAAAATTGCTATAATAATTTTCAGAATTTTAAAATTAAAATTAAAATGTAATTGTAAAATTAAAATTAAAAAAATGAAAGCTTAATTTTTAAATTAAAAATCAAATTTTTTTCCAAATTTTTTTTGTCAATTTTTTTTGCAAATTGCTATCCAGTGTTACTTCACCTTCATCTCGAGAGCTCACAGCAGACGTAAGCCATAAATTTACTTTTTCCTTTTGCAGTTTCAGAAGGCAGATTGTAGAACTCTGTATCATTCTCGTTGCTTCGTTTCTCTATAATCGAAAATGGTGACTACGCGAAACAACTCGAAGAAGGTGTCGAAAACGTCGAGAAGAAGCAAGACGAGTAAGTCACAGAATCCTAATTCTTTATTTCCCAATTTGAATCCATACTTTTGTATTGTATTTATGTGTTTTTACTGTGTTTGTAAATTGTATTCTATTTTGTTTTTCTGAATTCTTATTTTTTGGTTTCCACTGTGTTTACAAGTTTTACGGCCTAAACAATGATCTGTATTTCCAATGATTTTGTAATCGATGATTTTTTAGGGTTTTTAATGTATACTGTGTTCTATGTTTTCGTTTTTACTGTGATCCTTAATTGTATTATGTTTTGTTTTTTAACTTCTTATATTTTTTTTGGTTTCCATTGTGTTTACAAGTTTTTACTGTCTAAATAGTGATCTGTATTTCCAAGGATTTTGTATTCGATGATTTTTAAGGGTTCTTAATGTATACTGTGTTCTATCTTTAAGTTTTTACTGTGATTCTAAATTATATCCTGTTTTGTTTTTTAACTAGCTTCTTATATTTTTTTGGTTTTCACTGTCTTTATAAGTTTTTATTCGATGATTTTAAGGGTTCTGAATGTATACTGTGTTCTATGTTTAGGTTTTTACTGTGATTCTAAATTGTATTCTGTTTTGTTTTTTAACTTCTTATATTTTTTTGGTTTCCACTGTCTTTATAAGTTTTTACTGTCTAAACTATACACTCTTTTGTTTAATAGTATCTGTATTTCCAACGATTTTGTATTTGATGATTTTTTAGGGTTCTTAATGTATGCTGTGTTCTATGTTTAGATTTTTACTGTGATTCTAAATTGTATTTTATTTTGTTTTTTAACTTCTTATATTTTTTTGATTTCCACTGTGTTTATAAGTTTTTACTGTCTAAATTGTAGTCTCTTCTATTTGGTTTTTTAACTTCTTATGATTTTGCATTCGATGCTTTTTTAGGATTTTTTTTAGTGTTTTTATATGTGTTTCTGTTATGTTGATAATTTAATATATTGCTTGTACATTTGAATTTAAGTTTTATTTTATTTGTATATAGGACATGTTGAGCAAGCTAAACAAGATATTGTGAAGAGGAAGAGTTATACTAAGGAGCAAGCTCATAAACCTGTTGAGAAGAAGCGCAAATACAAACCTCAATTCAGATATAATCTAATTTCTGTAGTCAATTTGCTGAAAGAGATTAAGTTGAATGAAGGATAAAGGGAGGCATTGAAGAAAACTGCTTTTTCATATTTTTTTGATGCATTGCTAGATAGAGACATACAGCAATCAGTTGTGACAAAATCAAAGGATGATATTCTTGCTATAATTCAAAGATATGACCATAAATCAAAGAGAATTATACTTGGAGTACCTGTTTCAATAAAAAAAAAAAATGATGTTAACTTGATTTTTGGAATTAAATCAGGTAACATTCAAATGGATCTAAAATCGAAAAAAAAAAAATACCAAATTAAACTCGATTTCATTGACAGGCATTTTAAAAATGTGAAGTTGGCAACAACTCCTGTTATTAGGAATGTCTTAAAGTCAGCTTTAGAAGGTACATAAATTGTTGATTTTGAAGACGTTGCAAAGCTCTTATCAATTTACATTTGATCTACACTTTTTTTTAGCACAACTGGCCATAATATTTGTTGGTCGTTGCTGAATTATATCAATGATTTAGAGGGGATGCAAGGGTATAATTGGTCAAATGCAATAGTGATTACACTTCTGGAATCACTTGATAAATGTCATGCTACTCCAACAAAGACAACTGGTTGTGTAATGCTATTACTGGTATGCATTTCATTTTTAAAGTTAATATGCTTTCTTTTTAATATAGTTTAATCACTTGGTGTTAGAGCTAGAAAGACAGTTTTGACTTTCTATTTAATTTTTGTTTTTTGGCAGTCTTAGCTATGTGAACGCACAATGTTGTTGCCTCATTCTCACAATCCAGTGTATCCAAGATTCCTTAACCGGAATCTTAGGACAATTCATGGTGTATTGACAAAAAGAAATCTTATATCATTGACAAATGAAGAGACAAATTAGTAATTTCATTAAATATGAATTGTTTTGTTTTGTTTTGATACTTTCTTTTAACTCTAAACTATAATTTTACTACTTATTTGTTGTAAAATTATTGTCTTGCATTTTATAGGTAATAGGATTTTTGGTTGAGAAGAATGTTGAAGACAAAGAAGTTCAAATCGAAGTTCTAGAAAAAGAACAAGAGAAGAGGAATATGAAAAGAATAAAATAGATGAAATTGTTGAGGTAGAAGAGCATGAGCAACAGGGTGAACAAGTTCTGAAAAATCTTGAGGAAAAATATCAACTGGCTGAAGATATTGAGGTAGAAGAGGATGACCTACAGGGTGAACAAATTCTGGAAGATATACAAGAAAGTGATGAACAACAAGAGGAAATTGAGCCAAATGAAGAATTATTTCAAGTCAGAAAAATAAACTTTAAAAATAGTACTGAATGGGAACATGCAGACTTGAATGAAACTGCTGAGGAGACTGGATTGACTGGAACTATAAACTTGACTTCTGGTAACACAATTGAAGAGATTCAACAGAACAGAGAACTAGGATTAGAGACTCATAGTCCATTTGTTGAACAAAGAAGTGTTATGGCAGTAATTCAAGAAGTGATCCAATCAACTGATACTTCAACACAAAATGAGCTTGAGAGAGCTATAAACTATTGTGAGCAGTTACAAAAGGAAGTTGAAGAGCTTAAAAATGCAAAAAACATAGTGGAGAATGAGACAGCAATAAAGCAGAGTTCGATAAATAATCTACAATTCGATAAGGAGACACTCCAGGAGAAGATTAATGAGTTATTAAAGCAGCAATAAGACTTTATAAGTAAAGAATAAGAAAACAAGAATTTAAAAGATCAAAGTTTTGAATTACAAGCATTAATTAAGAAAATAGAAATAAATATTGAGATAATGAAGGAGTCTTACAATGCGGAACTGAAGAAGTTTCAAGAAGAAATGGACTCAAGCAAGAAAATGTATCAAGAGGAACGAACTGGTGAGATTTTATATATTCTTCATCAGTGCACTGTTTTTATTGATTTTTTGTTGATTTAAGAATAAATTTTTAGTTTTTAAAGTGTTAATAATCTCTTTTAACAGTAGTGTTTGTTTTCTTTTCTTTTTATTTTTATAATTGTGTTTGTTTTCTTTTCTTTTTATTTTTATAATTTTCAATTTTCAATTCTTTTTTTTATTTTTTGGTTCATATTTTTAAGGTGAGAACAAGATGGTTGGAGAGCAGCTCGATATTCTAAGCCAGCACAACGACAAACTTGAGAATATGGAAAAAGAGAAAAATTATTTTGATTGAGCAAAATAGAAGCTTGAGTGAATAAATCCAAAAGCTTCAACTTCATGTTGAAGAGATAAAGAATTCTTACAATGTTGAAGTTCAAACGAAGAACAATGAAGTGAACAATATACTTTTCAGCCCTATATTAATCAATTTAAAAAAAAAAATTGTTTCTGTTTATAACATTAAGATTGAACATCATGCAGAGTTGACACCAACTGTAACGGGACTTCAAGCTCTAATATCTGAAAAAGAGAGTGAAAAAGTTGAAGTAATAAAAAAATATGAAGCAGAATTTGATCTCATGAAGTCATCTAATGCAGGTGAGGTAGAAAAAACTTAGTGAAATCCATAAATTATATATTTTAATTATATATTTTCAATGTATGTAGTAGTAATGTAAAATCCATAAATTATATATTTTAATTATGTTTCAATATGCAGAACTAGTGTTACTGAGACAAACTAGTGTCTTTTTCATGGAATGAAAAATTTTGTAGTGTTTCCAATGAATTTATTAATTAATTTTTTTCATTTGATAATTATGCAGAAGTATATGAAATAGTGAAATCTCTTGAAGCTAAAGTAATGAAACTTACTGAGACAAATCAAAGACTTGATGACCAACTCATGGAAGTTGAGGTACAAAAGATTACGCAAGGTATCTGTAAACAAAAGTTTGTTTCCATATCTGATCAATATAACAATCAGGATAAAAATAAGGAAGAAAAAACTGTTGGGGAGACAGAAGTTGCTGAATCACTGGATCAACAGAGAGACCCACCATCATATGTCAAGTGTATTAAAGACAAAAAAAAAAGGTCTACAAAGTCTGATCCTGAATTCACATATAATATACCAATCAAAAAATCTAAAGCTAAAGAGGTGATCGATGTGATTGATGTGCAAGATGTTGGTGATTTTAAAGCCCAAGCAAGAAGCAACATGATATCCTTTCTGCAATCAATGATAGTTTTGTCAAGCTACTACTATCCACGCGTACAAATGTGTCAAATAAGTTGAAAGAGATATATAGAGTCGACACAATGAAGTAAGCACTACTCTTTATTTATTTTTTTTGTCCTGAAATACGTATAAATAGTATAACTTAAATATTCTCTTATTATAAATGACTACTTATATTCAACAAAATATCAGCTGTCCTGTTTGGCAAGGTGGAGAAAACATTATGAATATATATATATGGTAGACATACATTCAATACTAATAAAAACAGGAGATGTCAAACAATGTAAGTAATCAAGTTTTTTCTAATCTTTTCAGCTTTGTGACACAAATATTATTTATTCAAGGTAAAAGTCTAAGATAACTATTGTTCTTACATTATGTTGAATAGATTATAGATGCATTTGCTTGTATACTATCAGAGAAGTGAAAAATCTTTTGGAAAATATTTCTTTTTTCCGAGCCTCTACTGGGTATGTTTCTGATGATTAATTTTGTTATTGATTTAAGTAATTATGGTTTTTCTGAATGTTTGCTAATCTCCTAATCTTTTTATTGTGTCTTATTCAATAGACACTAATTGAAAAACGGAACATTGCTCAACAAAACATAAAATGCATTGAGAATGATGCCAGATATATGTTCTTCCCAATAAACACTTATGGACGATCTGTTACAGCAAATCACTTGACGCTTCTTATTTGGATGTCAAAGAAGGATTTTGGATTCATTACAATTCATTGAAACCTCGAACTAATTTTACTAAGGACAAGTTTTATGGTGATGCACAAAGAATGGTAAGAAACTTAAAATTAGTGATAATATATATTTGAGTTGCTTTTGTTGTTCATTCTTCATACTTACTTTGTTTTATCTTGTAGAAAAAAATATGTCAAGACGATTTACAAGAATAATTTTCAACAAATAAAATGTCATAAATGGAAAATGTGGAACACTAATGGAAATATCCAATCAATGAAAAATTTTCCGCAACAAGAAGCTGGGAGGTAAATTTTGTATTCAATACATATTTTTGGATTATATGTTATTCATTTTTCACTGTAATTTTTATTTTTGTTTTTATTTTTGTTTTGTTTGCAGTCTTGATTGTGGGGTATTTGTGTGTATTTACATGGATCATCTAGCAAAATTCAATGATTTTCCCAATAACTTTTCTCTGAATGTCATAAAGACCAACAGAGCAAAAATAGTTGAAATGTTTGTGTCTAATGAAAAGAGATCTTGGAGTTTGGAGAAGCATCAGATTCAAAAGAATTATGAAGACCTTGAAAAAGCACAATAGAAATATGACTAGAAACATCAACGTCACACAAAAGATTAGTTTGTATACAGATTATAAATTGGAAACATTTGTGGACTGTACATATTTTTTTTGTTTAATGTTACATAGTCATACATAATATGAATTAAAATGATATATTAGTAACACCTTAACAAGAAAAGGATAAGTTTTTGTAACTTTTCATTTTGTTTTCTATATTTCTATTTTTTTTTTTTCACTCAGGCTCTGTTTTGTCAAATTTTACATTTTCAGTGTAACTGAATTTTAATTAGCAGTTTCTGTGTTGGAATGTATTTTTTTCATTATGTTTGTGAATATTTTCACTGTTTATTTATTTTATTTTTACAGTTTTTTTTTTTCCATTTTCATTGTCTTTTAAAGTTTTCAGTATGTTGTTTTTTTTTTTTTTTTTTTTTTTTTTGTTTTTTACTGTGTTTTGTTCATTTTCACTATCTTTAAAGTTTTCACTGTGTTATATTTTTTTACCTTGTTTTGTGCATTTTCAATGTCTTTAAATTTTTCATTGTGTTTTTTAGAGCAAATGAAAAGATAATGTCACGTTCCGTGCATTGACATTGTCATTAAGTTTTTTACTGTCTTTCAAAGTGTAATGAGAAGATATATAATATGTAAACTTCTGTGTATATATAATATGTTAATTGCATGTTAATTGCATGTGTATTTTTTTACTTTCTTTTTTTTACTGTCTTGAAACTTTCACCACAATACACTATATCTGAATCAAAATGAGTCAAACAAAGAAGGGAGATATGAAGAGATTAATCTTGGAGAGATAAACGACGAATTAATAAGAGGAGACGAATTAACGAAGGGAGCCGAATAGAGGATTTAACCAGGTGTCTATAAGTCTTGCCTTCCTCGCATCCCCCTCTCATACTTAACCATGGCCTTAATAACCAAGGTTCTATTTTAGCATTTTACTTTTTATAAAAATCTTTCATCCTCTAGTATTTTTTACTTTATTTTATTTTTATTTTTTACAGTGATTAATATTTTTTTTTCTAATTGTTTATTATGTTATTAATGAACAGAGTTTGCTTCTTGCCAAAAAGTATGACAATCTGATGAATCTCCAACGAATATCTTCTGAATTGGAGTAAGATAAGAGAAACGTCGACACTTAGCTTTCTAAAAACAAAGAACATGAAGAAATTTTGTAGCTGAAACATAGACAACTGCAGGCAAATAAGGTAGAACTACAGACACTGTTGACCATGATTGAAGAACAAAAGTAACAGCTATTGATGCAATTACTTGATGACATGCAGCGTTTGTAAAGGCTGCATAATTTTTGTATTAAAAAAAATTATCAATATAATAGAACAATTTTTATAATAAAACAATTTTTAATTATTTGCAGTTCTCTTTATAATTCAAATCTCTCTCATAAGGTTGATGCATGGCAAAAATATTAAATGAAAAGTTCATTTTCACTGCGGGGATGAAAAGATATATAATATTACATTTTTTGTCCATTTTCACTGTGTTTAACATTTTAACTATGTTAATGAAAAGTTCATTTTCACTATGTTAAACATTTTAATTGTGTTAATGAAAAGTTGTATAACATTTTCACTGTCTTTAACATTTTAACTGCATGTGGTTTTTTGCATTTTTCAAACTCTTTCACTTCTTAAACCTAAACTTAACCTTAGGAACAAGAGGAAAATAATAGGTCCTATGAAATGGACAGTGAAAACCTCAACAACACATTGAAAAGTTGAAAATAGAACTTCAAAGAAGGGAATATATGCAAAGATGACAGTAAAAACGACATGCGGCGTTTGTGAAGGCTGCATAATTTTTGTATTAAAAAAAAATTATCAATGTAATAAAATAATTTTTATGATAAAAGAATTTTTAATTATTTACAGTTCTCTTTATAATTCAAATCTCTCTCATACGGTCGGTCTATGGCAAAAATATAAAATGAAAAGTTCATTTTCACTGTGGGGATGAAAAATTGTATAATATTGCATGTTTTGTTCATTCACTGTGTTTAACATTTTAACTGTGTTAATGAAAAGTTCATTTTCACTATGTTTAACATTTTAACTGTGTTAATGAAAAAAATATATAATATTACATGTGGGGATGAAATGATATACAATATTACATGTTTTGTTCATTTTCAGTGTGTTTAACATTTGTGGTAATGAAAAGTTCATTTTCACTGTCTTTAACATTTTAATTATGTTCTTTGCATTTTTCAAACTCTTTCACCTCTTAAACCTAAACTTAACCTTAGGAACAAGAGGACAATAATAGGTCCTATGAAATGGACGGTGAAAACCTCAACAACCAATTGAAAAGCTGAAACATAGAACTTTAATGAAGGGAATATATGCAAAGATGACAGTAAGAACACGTGTTTTTACTGTCTTTAAAATAGAAACTGCAAATATATTGAATCCGAGAGTCTGTTGTAGATTAAACTGATTGCTGAAATTAGAAACTATTTTGTTGATTTGCTTTGGTTTTCTATTGAAATGCTTTCTTTTACACATCCGAGAGTCTTTTCACTCTTCAGCGATCATTGTTGAGAAACATGTCGGTAAGACTGCAAATCAGTACTTATTCAATATCTATTCAGTCATGGATTCTACAAATATATTTGTTCAAAGAATATATTTTCCAGTCTTTATTCTATTATTATTTGAAGGCTTGTTGCCATTATTGATTATTTCTTTTCTCTATCTATCCATTCAAGATATTATCTATATCAAATTAAACATTGAATTTCACTTGTATTGTTTATTTACAAAACCATTACTATTGCAATTAAATAGCTTCAATTGATATTAAATAAATTTTTTCTTCTATTTTTGTTTTCTTTTTGAAATTCACTAGTTTTCGCCATTGTTTTTTATTTTGTTCATCGTATGTTTGAAAAAAAAAAATTTAAGGACTTTTATGACCTACGTTATTATTATTGAAAGAATATTAGATTTGTTCTCTATAGGCTTTTTGTCGTTAGTGAATTTTCAAACTTTGGCTACAAAATGATGTAAAGGATTTAGTTTTCTCTATATATGCATTCGAAATGTTATTTATCAAAACAAACATTGAATTTCACTTGTATTGTTTATTTACAAAAATATTACTTCTGCAATTGTGTTGAAACTAATGTTTTGTTTGTTTTTTATTTTTATGAATTTTATTTAATTGTTATTTGTTAATATAGCAAATGCAGGACGTTTCTACAATGAATGTTGGAGTTGATACAAGTGCTTTATTGAAAGCACAGATGACTGATAACACTGAAGTTAGTGATAGTAGTTTGAATGGAAAAGAAAAAATTAAAGAACCTAAGGTCGGAATGGTCTTTAGCTCTCATAATGATGTGTATGAGTATTATAAAAATTATGCTCAACAAGAAGGTTTTGCTTTGACAAAAAGAAGCTCAAAATGTGGAGATGATGGAGTGATGAGATACTTTACATTTGCTTGTACTCGAATAGGGAAGACACAAGCTTCTGAAACTTCATTCAGGTCCAAACTGTCAATAAAAACACAATGCCCAACTAAGCTCAGAACAACACTTCAAATAGATTGCATGTTTATGTTGACTACTGTTTTGCTTGATCATAATCATTCATTGAGTCCGGGAAAAGCCCGATATTTTAGATGTAACAAGGGTTGGATCAACATGTGAAAAGAAAACTTGAACTAAATGATGAAGCTGGGATACGTGTGGGTAAGAATTTTAACTCTTTTGTTGTTGAAGCTAGAGGATATGAGAATTTAACATTTGGTGAAAAAGATCGAATGTAGAAATTACATTGAGAAGGTAAGGAAGTTAAGACTAGGGGTTGGAGATGTTGAGGCTATTCGAAACTATTTTATTAAAATGCAACATAAAAACTCAAAAAAAAAAATTATGTCATGGATTTGGATGTTGAAATTCGTATAAGGAACTTATTTTGGGCTGATGCAAGGAGCAGAGCAGCGTATGAAGCATTTGGGGATGTTATCTCATTTGACACCACATATCTCACAAATAAGTATGCTATGCCTTTTGTACCATTTGTTGGAGTAAACCATCATGGCCAATCGGTTTTTCTGGGTTGTGGTTTGTTGTCTAATAATAATGTTGAGACATTTGTTGTTAGACTTTTGGGGTGGGCTTTGGCCCAATCCATATCCGCCCATTGTGGGCAGGAGGTCCAACCTGATTTGAATTCCCATTTGGATGGGATAGTGATAAGTCCCTTATTCAAATCAGGCTCTAATCCTATTGATGATAGGGATAAGTCCCTTATCAGGTAGACTCTAATCCTATTAGAATGGGATATGGGATGAGTCCCATATGAAAGATAACTCTATTATTCTAATAGGATAGCAGCAATCACAGCAACACAAGCTAGTGATAGTTTTCCCTACGTGAGTTATCCCTCCCAAGCAGCCTATTACTCTCTCTCACTCTCTCACTAGAACTCTCTCTTGAGAATCACCATTGGAGCTCTCCTTGGACGTGGGTTCGTGAACGGATTGGGTATAGCTCGCTGTGGTTATACTCTAGACTGCGAGGATCAGAGGAACGTGCATAGAGGCTCGTAACAACAGGACGTTGGCATCCGCATCGGGTTTATTCCGCATTAAGGTTAAGGACCTTCATTACCCGATATATATTAACTGTATATGTGCTATATGTGATGCATGAACACTTACACATACACCCAACAGTTTGGTTATTTGAATCTTGGTTAGCATGTATGTCAAGTTGTCCTCCAAAAGCTATAATCGCTAACCAATGCAAACCTATTCAAAAGGGTGTAGAATTAGTTTTTCCAAATGCTAGGCATCGATGGTGTTTGTGCCATATAATGAAAAAAATTTCATAAAAGTTGAGAGGATATTGTCAATACGAAGAAATCAAGACGAGTTTGCAAAACACTCTTTATGATTCTTTCGCCACAGATGAGTTTGAATGACAATGAAGTGAAATGATTGAAAATTATGATCTTGTTGATAATGAATTGTTGAAAGGTTTGTACAATGAGTGACATCGATGGGTTCCAACTTGTGTGAAAGACACTTTTCAAGTTGGAATGTCAACTACATGATGTAGGGAAAGTATGAATCCATTTTTTGATGGCTATGTGAACTCGAAGACAACTTTGAAGCAATTTGTTGAGCAATACAATAATGCATTAAAAAAAAAAAAAGATTGAGAAGGAGAACAAGTCAAATTATCATTCTTTCTATTCAACATATAAATGTATATTTGAGTATGAGATTGAAAAACAATTTCTAGGAGCTTACATTAATGCAAAATTTAAAGAGTTTCAAGAGGAATTAAAAGGAAAGTTGTGTTTCCTTGTGTATTTTAATGAAGTTGAATTTGATGTGAAGTGCAGTTGTTGTTTATTTGAGTTCAAAGGAATTATATGCAGGCACTGTCTTTCAATACTTACACATAAATAAGTTAAAGAGGTTCCAAATAAGTACATTCTATCCCAATGGAGGAAGAACATAAAGCGAGCATACAATTTTATTAAAAGCAACTATGATGATCTCGTTGTTAAACCTCATTTTCAATTATATGACAAGATGTGCAAAGAGTTTAATGAACTTGCAGCAATTGCAGCAGATTTTGAAGAGCAATGCAGCATTGTGATAAGTAATATGCGTGAATTAAAGAATAAATTTCACAGTCAAGAATTTATTGCTGACAGAAATAAGTTGTCTCAAGCTACAACACTTCCTATGCCACATTCAGATGATGACAATAATGACATATCGAAAACAAAGTCAAAGATATTTAATCTTGTAGCAGTTCAATGAAATGGCCGTCCACTATCTAAACAGAAGGAGTCGAAACTAGATCGAGTAGTGAGAAGGAAGAAAGAAAAAAAAAAAAAAAAGCAACAAGTTGAAGAGAAAAAGTCAAAGAATTGAAACCAAAGGAAAAAAAAGGTACAATAATTCTAAGTTTGATGTAGCAAAATATAGAATATTATTTGTTTTTAAAAGGTGTTATTTCTTTATTTGACTATATTCTTTTTGTAAATATTATCATGACAGCATTCCGTTTATGAACGAGTCCAAAACAGTGAAAGTAATGAGGTTCCACCTATTTCCAAGATAAAAAGTATGGTTAATGACATTCGAGAAGAAGACAACATAAACAAAATGGTATTTACCATTGGTACTCAAATAAATTTTTATATGATGCTGTTTCTCATATAAATTTTTTTATAAACAGGAAACATATGCTAACTTTTTAGGTGGTGGCCACATAATCAATCCTCCTGTTTTTAAGCAATCATGTATATATATTCAACAACATTGGGACCCAAGAAAGTATAAATTTAATGGTTCTCATGATTCAAAATGTTTTTCGAATTTACTATAGCGGCACACAATCAAATGCATTATTTTGTGTTTCACAAATTCTCATTAACTTACTTTTTTTGTGTATAGAGAAACCAAAGTACTTCTTTGGGAGAAAGTTATATTATTGTTCCATTTGCTTTAAATCAATCAACTATGCTTCAAGGCAATGAAGGGTACTTCACACAATCAAGGGTATCATTTTCATTTTGTTGTTCATTTTGACTATCTTAATGCTCTTTTACAATCGAGGATGTTTTTTATTCTTTTTGGGATGTTTTCACTATGTTGGTGATCTTTTACTGTGTTTTGGATTTTTCACTGTCTCGAACGTTTTTATTGTCTTTTCATAGTGTTTTCATTGTGTTTTGAATTTTTACTTTTTCGGATATTTTTAGTATATCTTCAAGTAATTTCACTGTGTTCGAGCTCTTTAATTGTGTTTTTTATTTTTACTGTCTGGGATGTTTTACTGTGTTTTGCAGTGTTTTCACTGTGTTTCGTATTGTCTAGTATATTTTTCATTTTTTGCTCTCTATAATGTTTTTACTGTCTTTTTGTAGTGTTTTCACTGTGTTGTATTTGAAGTTGTGATATGTGATTTTCAATCAGCTATGCTTCAAGGCAATCAAGGGTACTTCTCACAGATGATTTAATGCATTTTCAATATTGTGTTTGGTAGCGTTTCCATTTTTTCTGTCCAAGATGCTTTTGATTGTTTTTGGAATGTTTTCACTGTGTTGATTTTTTACTGTGTTTTATATTTTTCACTGTCTCAAATGTTTTTACTGTTTTTTCAAAGTGTTTTTACCGTGGTCTGAATTTTTACTGTCTCGGGTGTTTTTACTCTATTTTGAAGTGTTTTCACTGAGTTGGGGGTCTTTAATTGTGTTTTTCATTTTTATTGTCTGGGATGTTTTTATTTTTTTATTGTCGACTTTTTGGAATGTTTTCATTGTGTTGTCTTTCAAAGTAATCAATACTAATTGTGGGATGTGATTTTGATTGTTTTCCTAGTTGTGGTATGTAATTTGGTACTTTCTTTTTATTTATTAAATTATTTATTTTACGTAAGTTATTTTGCATCTCATAAATGTTGAATTCTATTTGTATAGGATTTTGGAAATCAATTTTAGAGAGGTGGTTACAGTGGCTTACAAGTTAATGCTAATAATTTTAATGACAATTTTCTACAAGTAAGTAAATATAAAAAAATATATATATTATTTAAGAAACATGTAAACTTCTTAAACATCACTACAAGAAAATACCCTTATTGCAACGAAAAATATTGCAACGGTAAAAAATATAGTGGCAATAAACACGTTATTGCGACAACCATGCTATTTTCGTTGCAATAGGTACTTAAAAAGTGAATTTTTTTTACCTCGCCAAATTGGCGTTGCAATAACATATACTTTGTCGTTGCATTACGCAATTTATTAACACATGTGATAAATTAGTTGCGATAACAACATTATTGCAACGATATTTTGTGTTGTAATAGATGAATCATTTATTGCATCGACATGGCTTGTTGCAATAGCATTTAATTCCCTCCAAAAAACCTCCAGCCATCTTTTTAATTCCCGTCACACTCTATCGCAACAACAATTGTGTTGCAATAGGTTATTTTGTATTGCATCGATCCATTTCGTTGCAACAAGTATTTTGTATAGTTGTTATTGCAACGATAAGTTTTGTTGTAATCAAATAACTGTTTATAGCAACTGCATCGTTTGTTGCAATAGCGTTTACCTTCCGCCAAAAAATTCCCTTCATTTTTTAATTCCCGCCGTATTTTATTCCATCAAATATGTTGTTGCAATAGGTTATTTAGTATTGCATCCATATTGCTCGTTGCAGTAGGTATTTTGTATTGCAACGATATTGGTTGTTGTAATAGAATAACTGTTTATAGCATCGGCATCTCTTGTTGCAATAGCGCCTAACACCGCCAAAAACTCCCTCCATTTTTTTTAATTCCCGCCATACTATATTGCATCGAAAATTTGGTTGCAATAAGTTATTGAGTATTGCATCAATCCTTATCGTTGTAATAGATAGTTTGTATTGCAACGATATAGTTTGTTGTAATCGAATAACAGTTTATAACATCGACATCTCTTGTTGCAATAGCGCCTAACACCACCAAAAACTCCCTCCATTTTTTTTAATTCCCGCCATGCTATATTGCATCGAAAATTTGGTTGCATCAGTTATTTTGTATTGCATCAATCTTTCTCGTTGCAATAGATAGTTTGTATTGCAACAATATATTTTGTTGTAATAGAATAACATGTTATAGCATCGGCATCTCTTGTTGCAATAGCGCCTAACACCTACCAAAATCTCTTGGCTAGGAACTGAGTGAAAGTGGGAGTTTATTTCGTTTACTAATACTTTTACCAGAACTGAGTGAAAATGGGCAAGATCCGTTTACTAATACTTTTACCAGTACTTTGTAAAATCTAATGTGGGAGTTTATTTCGAGAAACTCACTATTGGATTAAATATTCATCTCACATACACATCATTTCTACAAAATATCAAGTCGATCGGAGATTAATAGTTACTTCATCAATAACTGTGGGAAATTGTGATTTTATATTGACTAAAATGGATCGAATGCCTAATAGTGTCTGATTAGCTTGAATTTTGGTAGAGTTGATATTATAAGTAGAGTATTTAATCTAACGGTGAGTTTCTCAAAATTCAATTTCCAGATTGAAAATTTTCAAATCACTCGTAAAACTATTGGTAAGGTGACATGTGTAGTGACAACTACAAAATAGATTTTAAACAATTGACCGTTGGATTAGATACACTGATTATGAATTTAATGTTCACCAAAAATCATAGTGATCCAACGGTCAATTAATGTAAAATGTCAATGTGAAAATTTGTGACTTTTGTTATTCAAAATATCACCATTTTTCTCTGTAGATTTTTTCTAAAATTGACCATTGGATCACTATGATTTTTGGAGAGCATGAAATTCAGAAAAATTTTATCCAATCCAACGGTCAGTTTTTAAAAATATTTTCTAAAATGTGTTCTATAATGTTTTCAATAGTCATATTTATTTAATTAAATATAAGTCTACATATATCAAGCAAAATAAAAAGGTTATAAAATTATAAATCCAGTAATAAAATTTGAAAAATCAATCGTTTGGATTTGATTAAGTTCTTATGGATAATACAATAAAATTTTCACATTAACTTTTTTTAGAATTTGGCCATTTGATCACTTTAATTTTTGGCGAGTATAAAATTCATAAAAAGTATGTCTAATCCAATGGCCAGTTTTATAAAATTTAATATATAACTTGTCCTATGCAGATTATAAGGTATAGTATACATAAAATTCATAAATATAGAACTTTATGTATACTATACCTTATAATAGAATAGAAGCCTTAAGATTTTAATTAGACACAAACGATCCAGTATTTCTTGGCTAGGAAAGTATCAGCTTACTTGCTCCAGTGGTTTGGCGCTGCAAAGTATCAGCTTCCCTCCTTTTTTTTTCCCCAAATCCCTATTCCGACTTTACAGTTTCCCACCCACTCTCCCTCTCATTCTCTCTCTCTTGCTCTCTCTAGAAGCCCTTGCCGCCGACGAGTACCACGGCCAAGACAACATTGTTGCCGTCTTCTTTCTCTACACCCTTGCCACCGACGATCTCCACAACATCAAAGACTCCATTGCCGCCGTCTTCTCTCTCTGCAGACAGCCCTCGCTGCCGGCCGTCTTCTCTCGTCGTGGACTGCCCCCGCTGCAGACTGCCATTGCCGCGAACAGGCCTCACCTCGGATTGCTCCTGCTGCCATTCATCATTAAAGGACCTCACATCGGTTTAGGTTTATCTCTACTCATATATATATATATTGTTCTTTATGTTTGTCTCTTAAAGCTTGAATTGAGGGTTTTGGTTTGTGGTATGTTGGATTTTATAGTTGTTTTCGGCATATTGATTCTGGCTTGTTTGATTTCCATTGCTTGAACTATTTCTTGGCTAGGAACTGAGTGAAAGTAACCTTAGGCTCTGTTTGGTTCCTGAGAAAATGTAGAAAATCTTGATTCTGGCTTGTTTAATGCGAAATCTGGGCATCTGGGCTGTAACAACATTTATAATAGAAAAAAATCTGGAAAAACCCTCATATCTGTTGAGGTTCTCCCTTCTCCATTCTCGGAACCAACTTCTCTATAAAAATCAGTGTTGGTGAGCATTTAGAGGGAGGAATTGAACACCATGATTGTTTTCTCTTATACTTAGTTGGTTGAACATCGTTTATTTTGGGATTAAAAATCAAGTTTTTCTCAATGTTAAGTCCTTAAATTGTGCCCAAGTTATCTTGAACTTATAAAAGTTCTGTTGTGGCAGGGCCTCTTTGCTATAGCTGTATCTGTAACAATAGCTCTTTAATTAATTAAAATCAAAGTTCTGTTGGTGAGCATTTCAAATAGATCACATGTTTGTGTTCATCTCAGTCTTACCTGTAGAAAATAAAATTCTGTAATTCTTGTGGACTGCAAATCATTTCTAGGGGGAGTGCAAGTAAATTTAAGTTGTTTGACTCCACTAGATTGGACCTGAAACCTGGTTTGTCCTCAGATCTACCTTTTTTTTTTTTTTTTTTTAATAATTTGCATAAGTTCTAAATTCTGTGTTTGGGAGAACCTGATGCTACTATAAATTTCAAGATATAATGCAATGAATAACTTCTTGTTGATGATCATGGGAATTTTTGGGTTGATAGACAATGGTTTCATCCACATGTTTTTTTAGTAACTTTGATTCTTATATATGATTCACACTTTGTTTGGAATATGCAGTTCATTTTATCAATAAACTGATCCTTTTGATAATTTGATTCTCAAGTTTCTAATTTATTTTAGTAATGTATGATTCTTGGCAAATTAGTAATCTATTATTAGGTTGCTATTATCTCACCTCCTTTCCTTTTTACTGACTTGTACAAATGACTTAAACCTAGTCGTAGTGTACATCAGCTGGGTTGGATTCCCTACATATTATCATAGTTCACTTGGGATGGGGAAAGCCACCTTTAAGATTAGATATTGAGCTACCGCTTGTTAGTGATAGTGTTGGTACTTGTCTGACTTTAATCTACTAAAGAAGAGTTGATACCTGTTTGGGACAGGAAAACATTACATAGATTTTTGCAGTTGAATCAAGGCTCAACTAGTGCCTGCCAATTCATCCAAAGATTGTTATTCTCTATCAGAAGTAGAACAACAGGTGTAGGGCATGCAGATCATATCAATTGCTTCCATTCTTTTAACAAATTTCATTTTTGAATGAAACAAAGTTGTGAGTTTAGATCATAGAATGCAAGGGAACTCTGGACTCTGGTGTTCTCAGGCATTTCTCCTTGGTTAGTTTTTTTTTTTTTTTTTTTTTTTTTTTTTTTTTG
>JAESVK010001121.1:131458-150550 GCA_017140935.1 Hamamelis virginiana
TTTTTTTTTTTTTTTTTTTTTTTTTTTTTTTTTTTTTTTTTATATAGGTTAGGATTTCAATCCACGCTGTTTGGGATATTTCAAGATGAACTCAGGAACTTCCAATGTATATGTGATATAAATTTGGCTTTGTTCATTCTGATGAAAAGTTTTAGTTTCATTTCACCATTCTATTGTATGGAAAGGTAAAAACCCCTATTTTCCACTTGAATATGAGATTGTAAGTCTATTCTTATTTTACTAAAATACTGTGAGTTTGTGAGTGGCAGTCACCATTACATTATAAGTAGCATGATTATTTTCAAACACTGCTCTGCTGAACCAGTTGTTCATGAGCTTTTTTGAGATGAGTCATTAAAATTGAACACTGTGTCTATTCTTATTATAATTTTTGGTTTTTGGTGTTACTAATGCTGTGTTTTCAAGTGAGACCTTAAAAAAATATTGAGAGTTTCAAATGCCCATGAAGATTATAATAAATAAAATATTCAAGTTCATGAGTGTATTGTGCCCTGAATGTTGGGTTACCTCTTTTACGTTAGTGATTGAGTTCAAAAAGTGTCAAGGTTTAGCAGTTCACTACAACTTGGCTCATATAGCATTCCTGATTGAAGATTTGGGTTTCACCATCCCAAATGATCATCCTTCATGAGTTGCATCGTTTGTTTAGGAGCCCTAGTTATATGTTTGGAAAGAAGTAGAGTTCTTATCAAGAAAAAGGGAATAATAAAAGTACTTGGGGATTGTCAAAGTGTCTAAGATTGTTCTAGGGATTTGGGTAAGTACTTGATAATACAATGTGTTGCTCCACTTTATTATATTGAGGGCAATATAATAAAGGTAATTAAATATATTTATTTGGGTTAGTTGTCAAGGCTTTCTTGAAATGGCTCTTTTTTTTTTTACTACCAATTGGATGGGGCAGTTAATAGAGTGTGTTGCAAACAATGTAGAAGATTGTTCCTTAATAATTGAAACTTGATGACTATAGAATTATGAGATAATGAACCAGGAGATGCCCACAAATTAAAATCTATATAATACTTAAGCTAGTAAACAGAATATAGTTGAGTTCAAGTTGAGTTCTACAAACAAAAAAGGCATTGAAGTCAAGGTTAGCTTTCTAAAATCTGGTGAAGTGAGCAGATCACTAACTGGTGTATGGTATCTTATCTAAACTACCTTTGGTTAAAAAATGAGGATTGTTTTGAGTCTTTTCTGTTTACTAAAAAACATCTCAAAGTGAAATTACTAATCCAATTCCTTCCTTTACAGATTTTATGCAAAATCCTCATTTCTATCTATTTATAATCACTTTGGTATTGGAAATAGTCACTTGTGCCTTATTTTTTATGTTAGTTACAATATGCCCAAGTTTTGGAATTGCACATTGCTTTTGAGAATATTATATGTTAAGATGCAATGCTTTGTAAATCAAATAAGCTTTCCTTTCTTTCCTTTCAATGACAAATTGTTTTAATTTCATTTCACCATTCTATTGTATGGAAAGTTAAAAACCCCTATTTTCCACTTGAATATGAGATTGTAAGTCTATTCTTGCCATTTTTGTGCACATGTTCGAACAATCTCAAAGGCTCTCCTTCATTTTTATCATCTACAAGGACTTCATGTAGGGTTTCTCAAATGCATTCTTTTTTATCCTCATCATTTCAGGTCCTAATCATTGGCCTCAACATTTTCATTGTGGCTGTTAGCATGATACAATATTTAAACATCATATATTGGTTGCTAGATTATTGCTCCATATAGAATAACTGGCTTTGTTTTCGACTCTACTGTACTTTGTTTTATAGTAACGTTTCTGATTCAAAAGTGTCTTTGGTATCTATTTGCACTGACAGGGCCACAGGTGAGCACATATATAGGTGACTGCTTCGATTTGAGTCGTGGATGAATTTTCTTATGTTATGTCACACAGGTGAACATCAATGGGTGGATATATTGCCAAATTTTTCATATGAACTGTGTTTGGAAGTGGAAAAATATCTGATATAGCTATTCAATTAATTTTTCTTGGATTTGGTCTATAGATATGCATGTCATTTTGTTGTTCATTAATATGCATGTCATCTTAGATACTTGTGAAAATTGATCCAATTGATTTATGCAAATATCAACTCTGGTATATATAGCCACAAGCCTGTTTTATTTTTACTGATGAAATCATGAATGTTTTATTTTTACTATTTTGGGGGAAGAAAGGATTTGGAATGACAACCTGGAATTAGAGTTCAAATTTGTTTTGGTGTTTGAAACTGTTCTGATAGGATTGAATCCTTTTTATTTATTCATTGATTTCGTAACTTGTGTCTAGTTGAGAAATTGATCACTAGGGATTTGGTTTCTCTTCTTCTTTTTGGAGCTGTTTGGGAAAGTATAAAACCAGTTTTACCAGACACACTTATGGTCCAGATTTTTTAAACGTTGTTTGGTAACCTTCAACTAGCCAAATATCTGGTTTTATATCTTCATTATTTTGGCATTAATCGGTTTAATTGCGTTCCAACTAAAAGTTGGTTTTAAAAAATAGGGTCCCCTAGTTTCAAAAATTGAAACCGGAGAGAGCCCCCAAAACTGAAGCGTCTCTTTTCTTCTTCACTTACTTCTTTAATCACAGTAGAGACTTCTCATCTCTCTCTCTTTCGTCTCTTCTCACAATGGAGGCTTATCTTTTCTTCCCTCTCTTCTCATACTGGCCAAGGTCCTCCCTGCTTTGCTCTCCAATCTCATCACAAGGCCAGGTGAGTAGAAAAAAGAGAATCTCTAACTATCATGGATCAAAGCATGCTTTTGCGCTTCGGATTGATTGAACTTTGTTATCAAAATTAGTTGATTTCTTCTCCTCTTTCTTCTTGTATGATTGGGACAAGTAGAGACATTGAGATTTTCTAGAGTTTAAAAAATTGAAAGTTTGTGTGGATTTGTGATATTAGGGTTTTGATTTAAGAAATTTTATTGAAAGATAAATAAATTTTTATGAAGATTAAGATTAGCATCTGAGATGATGTTAAAATTCCTCTCTCTTTCATTGCTTCATCTTTTTGTTTTTCCCTTCTCTCCAATAGTTTAAGAACCAAGTTGCAATTGCAATCCTACCAAACAACTTATAAATCAAAACCAGTTTAGCTTAAAGTTAGTTTTGATATGAACTAGTTGTATTATTTAGTTCAAAACCTACTAGGTCCAAAACTTGAAACTCCCAAACATGCCCTTTGATTTGTATTCTGAAAATGCCAATAACCTAGAAAGTAGTTTTATATATACAACTATGTTTTTGCTTCCTAAGCTCTGAGGTTGGTTGTTTGAAATCTGATGATGTAGGCCTTTCAATAATTGTTGTTAATTTGATGGTGTTGTGAGATTGAAGGTGGAATAATCTGATTGAGTTGTATTTTTGTATCCTTGCATTTAAATTCTAGACAGTTACATATCTCCAACAGATCTGGTGGTTTGAAATAGATGGAGTATTCAATTTCTTTTGGATTTGCATAGAGTTCATGGACTGTTTTTTGGGAGAAAGAGGTATTAATATGGATTTGGAATTTAAGGTTTTGTGATATTGTGATATTAAATTTGGTAAGAATAGGGGATGGGAAAAGTACCCCAGAGACAAATTGATTTACTTTCGTTGGAATCATAGGAGTAAAATTATTTATAATGGAAATAAACATAATCTTATTAATGTTATTTACAAAGGGTCCCCGTCTGATGGATGAGTTGATAACTTTGCAGGTGAAAAACAAGGAACAAGCTGGGGAAGAAGCTGGCCACAGTAACTTAAACAAGGGTTGTAGTCGAATTTTTCCCTGGATAGGAGAGTTGGCTAATAAACCCTTACTGAAGGATTGTAGAATATAATTTGTATTGGCGTTGGTCCTTGAAATTCTAAAAATGATACTATAAATATTCAACCCAACAAAATTCTTATCCCAACTACCATACAACATAATGATAGAATATACCCATTTTAAATGCTTGTAAAATAAAATCAGAACAAAAGCCCAATTAATGTGTGTGTGTGTGCTCTATGGGTTAGAATAAGTACCTGAGTAAACGAGTCATTTGGGTTTCTTTTTGTTATGGCATGAGCTCTAAGAGAAGTTGTAGGAGTAGAAAGAAGTACTTTCTATTAAATATGCGATCAAATTAAATGACAAAATGTCTTAATGCGTGTGCATTTTTTTTCTATTAAATATGCTATCTTTATTGTTCAATTTTTGTTTATTTATGCCATCCCATCCCAAGTTAAATTATTTTTTTATTCTTCATTTTTATTTTGAAAATGTTTACTAGGTTTATTATTTCCATTTTAAAGACATATTTTGTCTATTATTTTGATTATGTCAACTACATTCAGAACCTTCTTTGCGAGAAACAGGTATTTGAGGGATCAATATATACGTTCAAGTTGAGTTCTACAAACAATAAAGGCATTTAAGTCAAGGTTAGCTTTCTAATCCTTAATCCAAAGGCTAATCCTCATAATTTTTAAATATGACTTATACGGTAAGCCCGATCCTTATTACTATTATCATTTTTCAATTACATGGCTGGACTTTTATTACCTTCTATTTCATAATTCCTCATGATATGCCATATATCAAGATTTTGCCTGTATTTAATTTGGCCCTTACGTAGAACCAACATTGAATTGTCATTAAATAATGAGTATTAGTAGTCAAAGTATAAGCAAACCTATACTGCTGAAATTCAAGAACATAGGTTAAACTCTATATATATACCTTAACATAAAGTTAAAGTAAAACAATTACTTGATATTATGCATTTTTAGAGAATAAGAATACTAAAAATATTTAGTCCATTGAGGTCATTTTAACTTTACATGAAGTTGGTTGTTGTTTTTTTTTAATACAACCCATGTATGAGATTGTGTTTGGATGTGGAAAGAGTTGTAAGAAACCCTTAATATGTGTGTTGGTTATGTTGTATTTGATTATTTGGATGTTGTTGGTTGTGTTGTTAGTGGGTATAGCTTTAGAATTTGTTGTATGAGATTTGATGTTGAGATGTTGGTTGTTGGTTGTGTTTGGATGAAACTTTGGTTGGAATTTTTAAGTTTAGTATGAAGGTTGTATGGTTATCAATTGTGGGTTTTGATACCATTGTGTTGGATGATGTTGTTTGTTTTTTTTGTTTTTTTAATATAACCCGTGTATGAGATTGTGTTTGGGTGTGGAAATAGTTGTAAGAAACCCTTAATTTTTGTAGCTATTTGAGATTGGGAGTGGTGTTTGGACTTTGGTAATGAATGTGTTTCATGATGTTGATATTATTTGAGTTTAATATAATAGTAGTAAGCTTTTGTGATGATTATTTTGTGGGTCTTAAACTTGGATTGTTTTTTACTAGGCTTATTTATTGTTTAAATTCTTTTTTATTATGGGATATGTTTAAATATGTGTTATGGATGTAGAAAATTAGAGTACTATAGTTGAATTTGGTAGTTATTACTCTTCATTAATTACCTTTGATTATCTAAGAGATCATGCATTTCAAAAAAATTTGTGTTATCATCAAAAACTTAATCTTTTGGCTTTGGTTTAGGAATGGTGTTTGAGATATTGTGATGAAAAAGTTCTTTATTTTGGTAATGGTTTGATGTGAGTTTCTAATAATTTATTTAATTTTTAAATACAATTAATTGGTTTTTATTATTTTTGTAGGATGGCAACTGATGGACGATCAACTAGGTGGTTCGTGATCGATAAATGACACCTTGCAATGATATTTCTCTTCCAACATGGGCAAATGATTAGACTTCGCTTTTAAAGCAAAGGACATAGACAACTTTTTTATATTTTGTTTAATTATAGTTAATTAGACATTGAACTTTGTAATTTGAATTCTTTTTGGATATTAAGGATTTTATAAATAGAATGTTATTAAGTCTCGAAATTTCTATTATAATTGTTTTGAGATTTAGCTTTTAAAAATCTTATATTGAGAAATATATATTGTGAAACAGGAAAACAGAAAAAAAAGAGTAAATTGTAATGATTTTTATAAAAAGGTTGATGCATCTTATTGCCATGAAAAAAGTTGTTGCAATAACACATTTATAGGTATTACTCCAACTTAATTACAACAATGATTATCGTTGCAATACATTTTCTCACATTTTAATGCAATGATAGATATCGTTGCAATACAATTTCTCTCATTTTAATGCAACGATAGTTGTTGTTGCAATACATTTTCTCTCATTTTAATGCAATGAAATTTGTCATTGCAATATATTTTATCATATTTTAATGCAACGATATTTGTTGTTGCAAGAATTTTTCATTCACTTTTATGCCACGACAATTGTCGTTGCAAAAACATTACATCCATTTTAGTTCAACGATTTTGCCCATTGCGATAATTTATTACAACAACCAACTCGTTGCAATAATGTATGGAAATTTAAATAAAAAAATTAATGCCACGAAACTATTGTTGCAATATAACACTAATTGCAACGACTTTTACATTTATTGCAACGAAATGTGCATTGCATTATCAAGCAGTGATTGCAACGACTTTTGTTGTTGGATTAACTTATTGCAACGGAGTTTCTCGCAACCACTTGCAACGACTACTGCGTCGTTGCAATAAATATCTATTGCAACGATTTTGGGTTTATTGCATTGATATTTTTCGTTGCAACAAGGGTTTTTTCTTGCTAACATTGTAATTTTTTTGGTTAATTTTTGTAGGAGGAAGTTACAAATGCATTTCAAATAAATGTGGATGAAGATGAATTGTGATCAATAGCAAAACAAAATTTTTAAATTTGTGTGATAGATCAAATAGGAGTCTTTTTTTTTTTTTTTTTTCTGGAATAAATATTTTTTGGTATTCTTTGTCCACCAAGAGATAAATTATTTGTACATACTTTCAGTATATTTGAATTCATAAATTGAATCCATCTCTTATTGATACAAATGGACTTAATAATTCATATTTATAAGAAAACTCTTTTATCTTTTCCAAAATGTTAGTGCAAATGGACTTAGTAACATTTATAACAAAATGCAATTTTATAGGATTTTTAATTGAGTTAAAGTCTGTTTTGAGCATTAGGATTTTTATTGTGTTGATTTTCAATAAATTTTTTTTACTATTTTATATAAAATGGATTTTTATAGGATGTTTAACTATGTTAAAGTTTTTATACCATGTTTTTCACTGTATGATATGTTTTAACTGTTTTTGTAAATTGTATTTCAGCATATCTTGAAGTTTGACTGTGTTAGTGGTCTTTTAAGTGTCTTTTTCTTCATTTTCACTGTGTTTTGTACAAGTTTTCACTGTATGTTGCATTTTCACTGTCTTAACGTTTTTAAATTGTGTTTTATGCATTTTCAATGTATTTTAAAGTTTTTATTGTGTTTATCCTGTGTTTTTTTTTACCGTATGTTATGTTTTCACTATTTTTATAAATTGTATTTGACAGTATCTTTGCATTTTGATTTTGTGGCTAGTCTTTTAAGTGTTTTTTTTTTTTTTTTTTTCATTTACAAAAACCTCTCAAAAAGATCTTATAACTATTTCATCTCATCTAGATCGACTAAGGAAAATAAATCCCCTCAGTAAGAAGCCATCTATCTTTCAATCTACTTCGATCACTATTTAAAATGGTCCTTCGGTAAGTTTACTTCTACAATTTAAAATTTTTAAATATTGGTTCAATTTTGTTTACCCATTAGAGGAAAACTTTTCAGAAGTTAAAATACCGAAATTAGTGGTAAGGATAGAGCACTATTTGAAGATTGAAAGTGCGCGGTGTTCCTTATGTTGGGGATATATACTAAAAGCCATGCTTTTATGTAATAGACCTAAGTATTTATTTATTAATGAATTCTAATATTGCATTTTAAATGAGAATCTGTATGAGCTATGTTTGCATTATATTATCTTTTAATGTTATGTATGTGTGTCTTTTATTCTACATAGTAGATGATCTGGTGTGTAGATTTCGGCTTACACACAGAGGATCAGATCATCAGTTCTTGTAAAATATAAGCTTATTATTCACTGTTTGAGATGGAGTTGGACACACCATCCGTAAGATTGTAGCACAAGATTTCAGTAGGTCTATCTTGACTATGGGGAACGGTTTAGTTCCGACTTCTTGTGCTAATACACTTGTATGTATTGAATGGGACTGTCTTGAGGTAATTGTTTTATATTGACATATTAAACAATTAATACCTCATGGTTATTATGAATGCTTATGTTCTTAATCCCGAAATATTTAATATGCACATACACTTAGGATTTGTTATCTTTATTCATATAGAGTGAGATCCTTTATGGGTCAACAAACTTGGTGAGTTGGGCAACGATATTAAGCGTATGGTGTATATTAATTATTAACGGAATCCACGTCCTGTAAAATGGATTGATGATACCCCATTGAGGATGCTTATAAGTTTTGATTAATTATGTCAAACCCTACAGGTGGATTTTGTATCCGACATATCAAATGAGTTAAGTGGAAGGTCTCAAGGAGATTAACAGATGTTGATTAAATAAAATTGTCAGTAATTTAATTTAATCAACGGGTATCTGTAATCTTAACGTGGAGAGATTAATAAGTATTTAATAACAAAGAGCTCGAAATAGTTTTTCGAATAAGCGAGGGAGTGCAATTATAATTCTTTAGTGGATTGAATTATAATTAATATTTATATCGGGAGCCCGAAACTTATTTGCTTTTAAGTCCCTACTGTAGCCTATATATATGCTATGTTGGGCAGCTTCAAGGTTAGACGAAATATTATTTTTAAACCCTAGAGGCAACCGCTCATCAATGAGAGCACAAAGAGAGCCACTCTCTCTTCACGTTCTAGCATAGGAGGAATACAGTAGAAGACTTGAAGAGCTCGAGCAGTGTTCTACAGTTCGTGATTTATTGAGATCAATCCAGACAGATCTCAAAGGTACTGATTCTTCTCTTTAAGTTAATGGATTCGGATTTTTTTTGTGTGTGGCATAATCTATAAGCACTATCACGAGTTCATGGGATTTCCGCTCCCAGCACCTTATATATAACACAAAATTATTGGACCCCAATTTATCAAAACAAGGTAACTAACAATACTATATATCATTCTTCTAACTTCCTTAAAAGGCACTATTCACTTCACCTAATACCCAAAAAAGGCCTAGAATTGATATAGGTAGTTCCCATCATCACTCCTAGCAGTGGATATAAAATTAATGATAAAGGTTATCATTAACATACTATTAATCCTTCTAATTTATCTTACTAAAGGGCAGCTTCGAGGATTAAGGAAACGGGTAGAGACATTTTAAAATTTAGAGGAAGGAGTTCCTATCAACCTATCTTGCCAGAAAGTTGTCTCGAGGAGTGAGGAAAAGGATAGAGCTGTCTTGAAGTTTGTTTTAACTTTCCTTATTCAATTAAGAGGTGAAATATTCATTCAAGAAGTACTGTAGTTTAGTTTGTTCAAAGGGCTCGAGGGTAGTTCGAGTCGTACTGTTGACTGTTTTATTTATTTATTCTTATCATATTAATTTTCTTCCTTGTTTAATAGTTTATTTTTATTGCTTTTGGTTTCTAAATTGTTAGGATTAATTTAATTACTTGGCTTGTCTCCTTAAAAGTCCTCCTAATTGAGGCAATTTGAACCTATCACTTGATCTTGACCGTAAAAAGTGATTCGAACTATCTTGTAGTGGTTTGATCTCCTAAAAATTTTAAGTGAATCAACACATACATATCAAAATTCAATTAATATTTCCTCTAATTTTGAATTAATATGTCCTCAGGATTAGCCTCATCCCTAATTTTGAATTAATATTTACTTTTGTTGCACAGAGAGTAAGTTTCCCTACTTGCATAATTTTGCATAATTTAAAACTTAACTTTATTATAATTTTGCGTAATTTTACTCAAGCTATATAAGTATTATCCCTAATTTTTCTAACATAATATTTATTTTAGGATGTGCAATGAATAATATTTGTTGCATGCCTTATAATATTTGTTATATGACTCATAATATAATATTTATTCTGATAAGCCTTATAATATTTTTTAAAAAAATATATACAATGAATTGTACGTAATTTGACTCTTTATTTTGTATAGCTTTTTTTAAAATTTATATAATTTTTTTTTTATTACATATATATGGCAAATGTTGCAAACAATTAGTAACAGTCATTAATAATTTGAATAAGGCGAGAAAATGCATATATGTGTTAATTAATTTTTCATTTTACTTTGTTAATAAATTTCAAATACTTTTATATCAATCATTGTATTTTAATCATGTAACTTTTTATAAAAAGATATAGCGTTGCACAGGCATCGCGCGTGGGCGGTTAGCTAGTGCTTAGGGTGATCAAAAATAAATTAGATCTATTTCAAAAAAATTTATCCAGTGTCCGTATGCGTGCTATATATAAAATATTAAAAGCATGGTCTCTAAGGGTGCATTTGGTTGGGCGGAATCAATCGTAGGAAAAAGGGAATGAAACCCCTTTCCATTGTTTAGTTAGCCACATTCCCAGGCATATGCGACTCCGTGGGCAACTCATTCCCGCAACTAGGGTGGGTTTCACTTGTCATTCTCGGGGCTTCATTTTAAAATAGTTGATAATGACACGAGTGTCCTTGCCATTTACTCACAACAAATTTATATCCCGAGCGTGTCCATCTCATTTGCCATACCAATTCTCGCACACATATAGCAAGGAAGAAAACAAAGCAACGAATAAGGGTTTTCGATCCCAAACCCCCATGGCTGATGACCGAAGCTCGAAAATGCCGTCCCACAAGACTTTCAGAATCAAGAAGAATTTGGAGAAGAAGATGAGGTAGAACTGTTCGATCCCTCACTAGATCCATATGAGGACTAACAACATCATTCTCTGATGGTGAAAAGAATATGCAGAAGGCGGTTATAGGGGTATGATACTGTTCGCTTAAGAAATCTCCAAGTGGCAACTGCACACGTATGGTTTGAAGTGGGGGGCGTGCCAGAAAAGTTGACCTTACACCGTTTCAAGGTAAAAGATTGGTTCGAAGTTACTCGAGCCAAAAATATATTAATCAGGCAATTGTGAGAATTCGGTGTTGCCTCAATGAAGAGGACTTTTAATTAATCAAATAAGGCAAAATAATTGTAAATGACTCGAAATATAACAAGTAAAGCAATAAATAAAATACTTCAAAGAAATCACATAATCATATTATTACCTCCATTTCTGGTACAGCAATTATACACTTCTGTTAAAGTCCTTCGAAGCAATCAGACAGAAGAGGATAGAAGAGAGAGGGAGAGAGATCTTAGACGAAGAGGATAGAAGAGAGAGGGAGAGAGAATTTAGACGAAGGGAAAGAGAGTATGGGATGAGAAGAGAAATTCTAAGTTAAGAGATACATTGAGGTGAGGAGAGGTAAAGTAAAGATATGCATAAAGACGTGAGTCTTGTGAGGTCGTGGACCATTTGCATGGAGAGTCCATCTTCTATTTATAGACTTGAGAGGTAACCGTTTTCCATTCATATCCAATAATGTGTTGACAAGTGTCATAAGCTTCTATGATCCAATTGAAATCTTCACATCTTGCTTCGTGAGAAAAACTTTGCTTTAGTATGATTGTCTTGAAAGAAAAACTGTTTAACTGTCTTCGCACCAATTATAGATCGACACCTGCCCAATAATATTGTTAATCTTCCATTTGAACGATTGAATGCCTTTTATTTTAAATCCATGATTTAATAACTGCTATTTGATTTTTAAATTGATAACTCACCACTAAACTGACGGTTACAAGCAGTTACTTTGGTATATTAATCTAGTACAAAGCACTTCATTGTATGCTTTTCCTTATTGGCTTAAAGAGCTGCAACTGTCTCTTATTAAAAATATTTGCCACGTGCCCAGATTTCATTGGGCGGTTATTTTAATAGTAAACAGATACCCACTCATTTCCATTCCTGGGGAACCAAACACAGCCTATGAAGATGAAATGAAATGTCTCTCAAAGCAATGAGGCATATGAGTATTTTGAATTTTTAGGTTTATTACAAAAGAGAAATATTGTGCAAGGCCATAAACCTCATCAGTTATTAGATATTGAATATTTTACTAGTTAGTATTTGGTAAAGTAAATTTAAAAGCCAAAATAATATGCGTGTACCTTACTAATGGTGCAAATGTGGTAGCTAATAGTTAGCTGACAGTGGACAAATTTTACTGGTTCATGTGTGTGGGCCCCATTGGAGTTAGGTGATACATACAATTTGCACTATTGGGGCATATGTAGACTAGCTAAAAAAAAATGGGATCAAACAAATTTTATTGGTTCATGTGTGTGGGCCCCATTGGAGTTAGGTATATAGCACATACAATTTGTTTATGATGACACATGGTTGTTACCCATGGTTTGCAAAACCATATATGGAATAGGTATTTTGAGATAACGACCGTTGGATTGGATGATATAATTTTACGCATCACGTCTGCCAAAAATCACATTGATCCAACACCCACTTTTAAAAAAATATTACAATTTTGAATAAATTTGTAAAAATTTTATGGGAAACAATCACAGTTTTTCACAGTTGATGTCCTGAAAAACCAACCGTTGGACTAATGTGATCTTTAGCAGACATAATGCATATAAGTGAAATATTTAATCCAACAGTCAGTTTCTTAAAATACTTGTTACATATATAGTTTTACAAACCATGTGTCAAACTATAAGTAAGAATTGTGTCTCACCAAAACTTGACAAAAAAAAAAAGTAATATGAAATATATTCTACTCAATTTTAAGATAATTTTAAATGTTAAGTTATTTTGTGGGCCCCACTAGTGCTAGACACATTGATTTTTTATAAAAAAAAAAAAAAAAATTTAAAGCGTACACGGTGGGACTCACAAAAGGATCAATTATCATCAATGCAGATTAGAATCCTACTAATGGATCATTCGTTATTTTGTGGGCCCCACATTTAACAATAGGAAAATGCTGTTGCTATTGTTCCCGTTTTGAAATCATTATTCTACTGTATTTGTAGCCCCACATTTTGTGTGAGCGTCTTCCCATGTTTCCGGCAACCCTTTTCAATAGTGTCTTTAATTTCGTTTAAATATTTTTTACCTGCCATTTTTCCACTGTATCGCATTTGCACAGTTTAGTGTAAAATTTTACGGTACATCATTTTTTTTTTTTCATTTTTTTTTTTTAATGAAAGCGGTACATCATTATTCTACTGTATTTGTAGCCCCATGTCGGCACCCAAATGCCACTGCTTTCCAAACTATACTTTGACTTCGTTGCTTTGTGCCATTTCTTTTCATTTTCATCCGCCACTTGATAGAGAATAAGTAAATTAATGTAAGTTTTTTTTTTTAATATATTTTTCCTTTATTATTTTAAAAGTAGTTTAAATATTAGCTATACAATTTGGATGTATTTGATACCAAAAAACCATACCTTGCAAGCTGTGCGTGCAGTCGTGCAGAAGATTGATCGACTGTTTCTTACTGATACTATTATATATATATATATATATGTGTGTGTGTTCTTTTAATTTTAATGCAAAATAAAGAGAGTCCAAATAATCATTTTAGAGTTCAACGAGAGATTACACTGCGCGCCCATGCATGCATGTCCTTTTTTTGAACCATATATATATATCTTCCGGATGATTTCTTCGACACGAACATTGGAATATTAGATCTACCTCTCAAGACAATTGAATTAAATCGAAGTTCTGGATCGACACATTGTGTTGTGCTTAGTTGGTCCATGAATATTGCTTTTTTATCCTTTGTAATGTATATAACAGTTAATTTTCTAATATTATGTTATTACACATATTCATTTATTTCCAGATTTTTTATTTGTAGATGAAGAATTGAAATTATCTTCAAATGATGTTTCAGTTGTCAAATTCAAAATGAGTAGAAATAACGAGGTGTTTATACTTTCAAAATTTCCATGTGGCATAAATTTAAAATATTTTCAATTCTAATATATGTAGCTATATATGAGAAAGTTGTCTCGTAAGAATTTTTTTTTTTTTTTTTTTTAATAGATTTCTGCATATCACACATGTCACTAGACAATTTAAAAACCATGATCTAATTAGTGTCTATTCAGCACGCGCTAAATAGTTATAGGGAGAGAGACGGATGTCGTGATAGAAAATCTAGTTTCTGTAATCATAAATAAATATGTCAATCATTATTTGTTTGTTCCATTGCCAGTCAACTGATGTGAGGGTGATCGATCGATATTTGTCATATTTTGAAACTATAATGACCAATGTGTTGCAATTAAAACCATAGAAAGTAATGTGTAACACAAAGTGTTCGGGGGACAAAATATATTTTTCCTATTAAATAATGATAAAGTTAAAATTAATCAATTTTTTTACTAATTATATATTTATATTTTTAATTTAATTCTTTAATATTTTATTATTATTTTCACACACCCGGACATGGTTCGAAATTTAGACTAGTATTCAAGCATCAATAGTACATCACGGCTTTTATATGTAAAGCTTTAAGAGGAAGAGAAATCTTAGAATTAATTAGTGGCAGGCATCAATGCATCAGGACTTTTATACTTTCATTGACAAGTGTGAGAAGACCCTGCCATTGGCATTGACTTTATTAATCATTTTCATACTAATTCATTTGCCCCGCCACCTAGGGGCCAAAACCATCACAATTATCAATACAACGGCTGTCTCCGGGTCCGGGGTTATTTCGTCCTCCACCAATTTTATTTGCCTCAATATCTCCGTGCTCCACACTCTTCTCATCTGCAATTAGAAAATGCAAGACCTGGTGATGCCCGCTATATGTGTGTCGAGTTGGGTCAAGTGCGGATTGGTGCACATGTGCAGCACATATCATAGTCGTCTCTGTTATATATGTTTTGGCATGAAAGGATCACAGAGGGCCAAGATATGTGCCTCACATGCACGCTCGTGGGCACTAAAACGAACCTCTATATATGTTTATAAATCTATTACATATAAATGATCCTACCAGGATATGCTATTTCTTAATAAAAGTAAGCATGAGACACATAAGTATTTAATTGTGGAATATGTATTTTGAAAATTGTCCGTTGGATTAAATACTATTCTTATACATATCATGCATGCCAAAACTCACAGTGATCTAATAATTTGTTTCTCAAAAATGTCACTGTATATGAAAAATTATGATAGTTTTAAATTTTACACTGTTTGTATTTTGATATGCTAGCATTAGATAATTGTGATTTTTAGTTAGCTCGAATGGCATCCATAAAAAAAATATCTAATCTAACAATTTTTTATTTAAAATACATATCCCGTAATTAGTTAGAAACATTGTGCTAACTTTAACTCAGCATATATGTACACACGATGGGGACATTATAAATACATTCATAAAATGATATATATGGAGTAAAATATATACTCCATAGACATACACACGCACACAAGCCCTAGATAGCCTAGGTGGCGAGTGAGGGAGGGTGGGGAAATGGATTACGTGTATAGATCATGGGTCCAATATGTTCCTTATAATTAAAAAAGAAAAAAGAAATAAAGCGTAATGCCCCACAGCGCTACAAGAAATTGCAACAAAGAAGAAATACCAATTATAGGAATTCACCAAGGGATAATTTTTGAAATGAAAATTTCATTCGTCCTTCCTTTTCATCCTTCCTATTTGTCCTCCCTAGTGTATTTGACCAACTTGAAACAGGTATTTCGTGAAACCGACCGTTGGATTTGATGTCTCACTTATACTTATCATAAATGCAAAAAATCACATTGATCCAACGGTCGGTTTTTGCAATTTTCAAAAAATTGTTAAAAATAATGAAAAACTGTCACAGTTTTTAATTAAAGTAAGGTATAACTAACTAGAACACTTCTCTCTCTATCGTGAAACCAACCGTTGGATCACTGTGATTTTTGGCAGGCATGACATAAATTATAAGGGTATCTAATCCAACGGTTAGTTTTCCAAAATTTACAGTGCAAGTGGCTTTACAAGAGGGCATCTGATGCAAGATGCATCAGATGTGTGTGTGTATATATATATATATATATATATCATTACTGGATCCATTATATGATCTGAAATTAGAGATCGAACCTAGTGCATGCAGCAATATAATGCAAATCATCATATAGTAGAAATAGGGCAGGCCTACGTATCGTGTACTCTCTTGACAAATTAATTTTGTTAAATAGGTCTTATAGTTTAGTGGGCTTTCAAAAGAAAAAAAAAACAAGTCAGAGAGAGAGAGACTCACTAGTTTTGGGTATTTTGGTTAGTTCAGCGAATGCAGTACTCTCCGGAGTAGACAGTAGCATCAGAAGCAAGGAGAGGATGAAGAGTATTAGAGAAGCCCTGTGGATCATTTTTGTTTAGAGATAAAGATCGATTGGTGCTTTATATTATCCCAATTCTTTTCTTTATAGTATATATTTATAGTGTAAGAGCTAAAGGCCAGGCAAATCCCACGTACATATTATATTTCCCAATATTACAAATGTTTATGGACAAAATCCACCGGTTATGGTCAAGCTTGTAGCTCGGCATACGCAGGTTGGCCAACTTTGAAAGACTAAGGTTCCGTAAGAAGTGGGGTGTAGTCCACCAGGGTCAAGCCTGCTCTTTTTTTCAATAAACGTGTTCGCCAGGGTCAAGCTGCTCTTTTTTCTTTCCTTTTTTTCTTTTGTTTTTTTATTTTTTTATTTTTATTTTTTGACAATTGATACACATAGTAAGGTTAGTGGTTAATTGTTAGTTTCAAGAAACGTATTGGCCAGTTTTTTATTTATTTTTTGACAATTAATTGCTTCAAAACATGAGAAGTAGCGATTTAAGACCATTATGGTATGATGGTGTTACAAAAAAAAAAAAACCCCTGTTTCGATCGGAAAATTGAAGAAAAAAATCAGTGTCTGTGTTCTCATTTGGACTGGTAAATCCGAATATTAAGCTTTAGTATTCGGTAAGTTAATACCGAATATGAAACTCTATATTCCACTCCAAAAAATCGAATGTAGTTTGCAGTCTTCTCAAAGCTAATGCCGAATATGTAATTGCCGAATAGTAAACCTACTTGTGATCGTCAATTAAGAACAAAGGAATGACCAAATTAATCAAAACGATTTTATACTTGAGATCGTTAACTTAATTAGAAGACTAAATCAGCAAATAATTCATTTTTTATACCATGAATAAATTGACATTAAAAATTCATTTTGAATGAGAACAAATAAAAAAAGATTATGTTATTTAGGTGTTTAAGAGGTGAGCTTGTGTTTGATTCTGAATGGTAAAAACCAAAGATGAATTTATAAAATAAAAATAAATAAATAAAAATCACAGATAAATATCCCATTCAAATCATGCCGTCAATATAGCATTGTTTGGATGAAAGTCTAGTGCTTAATTACCTGACCCAATTTCGCATGTCCCCGCCAATGGGTTTGGTTGAAAACGGAAATTGGTCGCGGTTTGTCAGAAATGGAAATTACGGGTAGAAAGAAAAGAACTTTGACAGAAGTGTAGGTAGAAGAGAAAGCATGTGCATATTTAATTCTTCCAATTTTTTTTTTTTTTACCAAATAGCATTATATAGCACCACTCATTTTCATATTATAAAGTTCTTGCATATTTTTTTCTCTAGTGAAACCATAAGTCGAAATTGTTTTTTCTTTTGTTTGAAATATAGCAGTGTATCACCAAGTTATAAAATTGCAAGAAATTGCCAGCATTTTCCCATTATGTACGTGTATATGGGGTTTCTTATTTCTACAAGT
Organism: Hamamelis virginiana; assembly: GCA_017140935.1. NCBI lineage: Eukaryota > Viridiplantae > Streptophyta > Magnoliopsida > Saxifragales > Hamamelidaceae > Hamamelis > Hamamelis virginiana. The sequence continues at coordinate 149,317 of JAESVK010001121.1, forward strand.
GCTTTTGTGATAAATTTCTAGTCACCCTTTTATGTAAACTTCCAAGTCAATTAAAAAAGGCATCATTTAATTTTAACGTATAGATGAGACAAAGACCTTGACCCAAGTGCAAACCCTAATTTGGTATCCATCAATTTAATAGGAGTGAGAAAATATCAAAGCACAAGAGACTTTTCAAAGTTACAAAAGTCTAATAAACTAATAATTCAAATAACACGATGGAAGATGCTAATATAAGGTGCACCATGATGCAAATTTATATCATGGTGATCTCCATATAGGAATGACCAAATTAATCAAAAGGATTTTATACTTGTGATCATTAACTTTAATTAGAAGACTAAATCCGCAAATATCTCATTTTTTGTACCATGTACAAATTGACACTATAAATTTATTTTGAATGGAAAAAATAAAAAAAGATTATGTTATTTAGGTGTTTTAGAGGTGGAGCTTGTGTTTGATTCTGAATGGTAAAAACCAAAGACGAATTTATAATTTCACTTTTCTCTTCTTTCTAGGTGCATATATCTAGTCCTATTTTCATACCATAAAGTTCTTGAATTTTTTTTTTGGGGAGTGACCTCGACGCTTCATATTTCCCTTCCTGCATTCCTACTCATATAATTTAAGGGAATTTTGCCCAAAAAAAAAGAAAAAAAAAACCCTTTATTTCTTCATATATTATGTATTTTGGGTCAGTTGCATAAATATTTTAAAAATTCGACCGTTAGATAAAATACACATCTTACGAATGTCATGGCTGCCAAAAATCACGGTGATCGGTTAGTTTTTAAACTGCAAAAAAACTGTATTTTATTTGTTCTTCAAAATATTATTATTTTGCAGTCAGTTTTTTAAAAAACCGTCCGTTGGATCACCGTGATTTTTGGCAGTCGTAACATTCGTAAAAAGAGTATTTTGTCCAACGGTTGGTGCTTCAAAATATATTTCGCAACTAACCCAAAAATACAGAATATATGAAAAAAATGAAGTTTAGCTTCGCATAGGGGCAAATTTGTCATTTGGCCGGCCGTTGTGTTGACTAGGGTGGAGCATAGGATGCTATTCATGGAGCACGAATAGCATCGACTTTTTTTTCTTTTTTTTCTAGTGAAATCATACAGTGAAACCATAAGTCTGAAATTGTTTAATCTTTTGTTTGAAATATAGCAGTATATCAACAAGTATTGAAATTCCCAGCATTTTTCCATTATGTGCGTGTATATGGGGT
>JAESVK010001122.1:0-11634 GCA_017140935.1 Hamamelis virginiana
CTGAATTTAGTTTATAAATATTTTGTGGGTTTGTTTGCTTGAACCCAAAATCATAGGGGCTTGGACTTAATTTAAGCACTACCATTCAGTAAAGGGATGTACCGCCCAATCAAACCCAAGCCCCCAAGCCATTCAACTCCTCAAAAACTACATGCTTATAGTTGAGCCATGTACACGTAATCCATTCTATCCCATACCCATATGGATGTTTATTCTTTGGATCTGGCTGCAAAAGGGATGCTGATTTTTTTACAAAGATGGTTATTGCCTTGATGGAGGCATTGTATGTGACAAGTAATAGGCATGAGAGTTAGTCAGAGTCACTTATTGGGATCTAGTGGGAAGTTTCTATGATTTCAGGCCATAGTCATAAAATTAATTCATTCCCTGAAGGCCTAAACCACTTTTCCATTGAAACAACATTTTTTTTAAAGAAAAGAAAAGGAAATTTATGGGCCTCTACTTACTGGAAACTTTGGTGAGGTGAGTTTCGATACGTGTTGGAATTCCAAGATTGAATCCCAAAGAAAGTGTTTAATTTACGTATGATCTCATTTGACTCAATTGTGAAATAACCAAAGAGATAGGCTAAAGTTGGAATGTCACTGGAGAAATCAGTGGCAAGGCATCTTCTCTGACAACTGGCTCTGTTCTTTTGTACATTACAAATAATAAATGATATGTTTTTTTTTTTTTTTTTAAATCATATTTTAAAACCGCCAAGTGTACGTTGAAGCGACAGAAATGATTGCCTGTGTAAGTCATATATAAGATGCACAAGTCTTTGTTGTATACCTTGTGTGTGCAAGAATCAAAATTTTTTTTTTTTTCTAATCCTTCTATCGGTATATGAAATATTTTACTCGGTCTGAAAAACAAAAAAAGATGTCCTAATGCTGAAGAGTCCAGAAAATAACATTATGTATCAACAATGTTGATGTTGTTGCCAAAAAGCACCCATGATAGTGAGTTTAGTCACACGCAGTTGATTGTGGTTGAAAATGTGTCTATTAAGATCATAATATGAATCATATGAGGTGCTGCATCATATTAAAGGTTTTTAGTATCACATTTTAACATTGGTTTTTGTACTGGTTGTCAAAGTTGAAACAAAATCTTGAAATTTCAATATTTTTTTAGTGTTTCAACTTTCAACGCAGTAGGGGAAGTTTTACATGAAAGTTCTTTTGTTCATTAAGAAGTCACAATTTGAAAACAGCTCATAATTAGAATATTGAAATATTTAAATTTCCTCAAAGTTTAGCATTGCTTCTAGGTGGTCAGAACACTAAAGGGAAATTCATCCGATGGTTATAAGGCCAATCATACAATTTTTGTAAAAGGTGTTTGGTAGACAATGAGGATGATAGCTGTCCACTAAATGAACCTGACTGTGATGAGAATAATAGGATGGATTACTGTTATAACAAGAGAAGGATAGAACTAGAAATGAATGAATTCATGAGAAATTAAGAGGTGACACCTATTGAAGATAAGATGAGAGAAGGTCAGTTGTGATGGTTATTAGAGGCCAAAATTGAACTAATAACAACTGATATGGTTCTAGTTGAAATTCTAGGAGCACCAATATAAGGCCAAAAGAACCTGGATTGAGTCTACGAAAATATGTGCAAGACTATGAATTAATAGAAAATAAGGTCCTTGATTGAGTACAATGGCAAAAATAGATTTCTTGCGGCGACTCAAAATTCTTGGGGTGAGGTCTTGTTGAGTTGTTCCAGGTGGTCAACAGAGTATATAAACACATCTTTTTAATGTACGTACTGCTGATTTTCCTTGAATTTAAAGTCTAATGATTGTTTGATATGCTTTAGGCCGTAAAGCTCTATGGATGATATACAAGGCACTGTTAATTTAAAATGCTTCAATGTCTGTTGACACTAATGTGATTGTACAATTTGATAAGATAATTCCTAGTTAGGATTTATGTTTATAAGGCCTGACAATATGTTTTCCGCTAGCCGTCTACCTCCCATAACCCTCATTTATTTGGCTTGGGACTTGCTTAATGTCTTATCTTCCCCACAGCTAGTTCCTAAGGAGAAAAGTTACCTATGTCTGCACGATCCATCTTTCCAATGTAGAACACAAATTTTAACACCCCGTTTGGTAGGGAAGAAGAGAAAAGAAGAGAATGGAATAATTTAAAATTTTTCTAGCTTATGATTGTATGATTTACAAGAAAAGTAAAGTAGAGAACCACAGAGGAAAGTTTTTAAAAAATTACCTCCTGGGACCTCCAAATTTTATCCTCAAAGGAGGTGAGATGCAGAGAGAGGTAGGAGTGAAGCTGAGTATAACAGTTTTAGCACAAAACTAACAGCGGAGTATAACCAAAGTGTCTCTTCCTTTCCCCTCTATTTCTTTCTCCTTTTATTTCCACTTCCGTCTCCTTTCTAGTTTTGAATTATAAGGAATGTAAACAAAATCTAAAAGAAGAAGAATAAAAAAAATGAGAGTTTCCATTTGTTCTGAAATAATAGTCATTTAAGGGTGGTATAGAGATTAAGTTGGTACGTGTAGGCATGTAGCATTTCTATGGAGTTTTATATAAATACTCTAGATTTTTCTTAAGTTCTTTTTTCTAAATATGCGATGAAATTCCAAAGGAAGGTTGTAGATTTCCTGGAATTTTGTTCCAAATTCGGTCAGGGCCAAAATGATGTTGAAATCAAGATTTATGTGTGGGAAATTCTATCTATTGTGTGTCTGAGATTGGTTACACAGCATGTTAGCTTATGTCACTTTCTGAATGTTTATTGGATGGTCCTATGTGTTTGGGTCCTGTTGAAAGTCTCAACTACATGAACAACTATGGAAGTTTTCTTTTCTTGCACTCTCAATGACAAAATAATCAATATATTGTTTCTCTGACCTAGATTTTCCGTGGAGATGCAGTTTGCAGTTTTGTATTGCAGATTTGCATTCAACAGCTTTTAATCTCAATAATTTTGATTTCCAAAATAAAATGGGATGTGGTTGAAACGAATATCACAAGAGGCTGTTTATTTTCCATTCTGCAACGGTATTTTTATTGATAATTTTTCATGGTGGCTTACTGTAGATAATTTTTGTGATATGTAATTCACGTAATTGATTGACCAAGGAAACTTCTTACAAAAAGCTGCATGCAAGAGTTGTGGAATTGAAATTTTTACATCTTGCTTCCCTTCAGCACCAAAGTTGCTAACAGATTGGATCATGTGAAACAGGTTTTGTAAGTTTGGACTGTGGAGGTAAAGGAAATTTCACAGATGGTATTGGTCTTGAGTGGACTCCTGATGTTCATTTTGTGTATGGAGAAACAGCTAGTATATCTGTAGCAAATGAGACGCGGAAACAATATATGACACTGAGACACTTCCCTGCTGATACAAGGAAGTACTGTTATACACTTAATGCTACAAGTAGGACAAGGTATCTTGTAAGAGCGACTTTCTTGTATGGTAATTTCGACAACAATGATGTTTATCCAAAGTTTGATATTTCCCTTGGGGCAACTCATTGGTCTACAATTGTCATATCGGATGCGAATACAGTAGAGGTCCGAGAATTAATATTTCTGGCTTTAGATCCTACCATTAGTGTGTGTTTATCCAATGCTTCAACTGGTCAGCCATTCATCTCTACCCTCGAGCTTCGGCAATTCAATGGTTCAGTTTACTATACAGACTATGAAAATCAATTCTTTCTCAGCGTATCTGCAAGAATAAATTTTGGTGCGGATAGTGAAGCTCCAGTCAGGTATGCCTCAAATTTTCTGGTTAGAAGTGTTTTATGGTCTGGTCTTTCAAATCTACGAGCATCTGAGTGCTTGTTTGGATTTTGGGCCATCAAACCTTATGAGAATTAAGGAGATTTTAGATTACTTTATTTATTCTAATAATGGGACATGCCTAGCAGGTTGCACCTAATAATTTGAAACGTTGACATAGGAAAGCTTTTGTAGGCGAGCATTATGAATTTTTATGACTTTTTGTTACTCCAAAATGAGATTGTCAATATGAAAATTATATAAATATATGTTATTTCAGGTATCCTGATGACCCATTTGATAGAATATGGGAGTCCGACTCCGTGAAGAAGGCGAACTACCTTGTTGATGTTGCTGCTGGCACTGAAAAAGTGTCTACCCAAAGGACTATTGATGTTAATAATGATGAAAGACCACCTGAAAAAGTGATGCAAACAGCCGTGGTTGGCAGAAGTGGATCATTAACTTACCGCTTGAACTTGGATGATTTTCCAGGTTTTGGATGGGCATTTACCTACTTTGCAGAAATTGAAGATTTGGATCCAAGCGAGTCTAGGAAATTTAGGCTAATGCTTCCAGGCAATTCTGATCTCAGCAAAGCTGCTGTAAATATCCAAGAAAATGCTCAAGGAAAATATCGTCTTTACGAGCCAGGATTTCCCAACATATCCCTCCCCTTTGTTTTGTCTTTTAGATTTGTGAAAACATCTGATTCTTCCCAGGGGCCACTCTTGAATGCTATGGAGATAAATAAGTATCTGAAGAAAAATGATGGTTCTCTAGATGGTAAGCATAGTTATGGTTCCTTGAGTGCATCAGTTTCTTTTTGCATATGTTCTTCATTCAGGATTCTTGGACTTCTGATTTGTGGTGTTCTTTTTCGAAGAATAGTTACTGGAACTTTAGGCATAGTTTTTTCCATGAAGTGTATCCTCTTAACTAACATTTTTCAATTTGAACTTTTGAAGCCCTGAAGAAGGCATATCTGATACTAGGTTTGCATGACTTGCAGGGGTAGTTATTGCTAGAATGCTTTCACTGTACTCATCAGAAGACTGGGCACAAGAAGGTGGTGACCCATGCCTGCCAGTTCCATGGTCATGGGTGCAGTGTAATTCAGATCCACAACCAAGGATAGTTTCAATGTAAAATGTTTTCCTTAAACCTCGCAATGTCTATAAAGTTTGTGCTCTTTTAATTTTCTGTCTCATGTATAGATATTCATTCTTGCATCTGCTAAGTTTTGGTCCCATAAATAGAAAGAGCTGCCTTTGATCTTATCAAAACTCTTCTGTGTTTTTGGTGCTTGGCAGTAATCTGTCTAATAAGCATTTGACAGGAAATATCCCTTCAGACTTGACAAAGTTGAGCAGCTTAGTTGAGTTGTAAGTTTTAAACTGCATTCTCCTTTTGCTGGCTGCTTGCAAAAGTCTTCCATTTTTAAGTCTGAATTAGTTGATGTACCTTGTATCATCAGTATCAGTTTGTCTTGTAATTGCAGATGGCTTGATGGGAATTCATTGAGCGGTCCAATACCTGATTTTAGAGGATGCACCAACTTGAAGATCATGTAATACCAGTACTTTGTTGACTTAATCATGCTACCCATTAGAAGATAGGCTAACCAACATTTTTTGTCTACACAGTCATCTTGAGAACAATAAGCTGATGGGTGACTTGCCTTCTTCCTTAGCGGACCTTCAAAATCTGAGGGAACTGTAAGTATATGAAACTTAGATATCGGTTATTATAAGTGCCTAAATAGTTTAAGGAACTTTCTCGTAAGTTCTAATCTAGAAATGAAAATTTGTCTTACCTTAAATGATGCTTCTAGTTGTTGATGAGTACTATTAAAGTGCTTCTAGGAGTTGATGAGTACTATTAAAGATTATCTCTACTTTTAAATCTGTAATGGAAGTTAATTTGGTTGATTCCGAGTATGAAATCTTATCTATTAACGAATCTGATTGTTGCAGGTATGTTCAAAATAATATGTTATCTGGAGAGGTGCCATCAGGTCTTAGGACAAAAAACCTGGTATTGAAGTGGGTATCATTTCTTTACTTGTGACTTGAAATTCAATAAAATGTAATTTTATGCATTAAAGTTGGTGGAAATTATTGACATGCTTACATCTCATAACATATCACCCTTCTACATGTTGGGAATGCTGTGGAATCTTTAATTTTAGTTTTACCTCATCTTTATCACCTTATATATTTCTTCTATAAGTCATTCATTGTAAGCTGTGTTATGAGGACACAGACATGTTTTTTTGCGTTTGACATGAAGATCTCAAAATAATTCAAATGCAACAACTGTGTCTTGCTTTCTCCTGGCATGGCATGAACGACCCCATGGTGGATCTTATTGGACATGATGCACACCTGATGATGCCGTGTTTTATTGGAGGATGCTACGTTTTACAAGGAGAAACTTTTCTGCATCTGTGAGTGTTGATAAGATTGATAATATTGACTAAAACTTCCACTTTGGCTCGAAACAAAGTGAGATAACAGTTAAGTATGACTTATGGATTTAATATATGAAAAAAAACTTATTAAAAGTAGATGGAGGAATTGTTGATGATAAAGAATGAGTTTCACAAAGCCTTTTTTGGGTGGTGGGGGGATTTCATTTAAAGAAATTATTATTTTCATAGTATGAAGTATAGCTATTATTTATGTTTATTCCATTTTCTATTTACAAATTTCTTTGTCTGTGTTGTTGGGTCAACTTAATTTAACAATGATATGACTAGGTTGACTGGATTCACCCATCCTTTTGATTCGGCCTCCAAACCCTTTCTGATAGACTGATAATATGGGTTTATTGGTTTATGTAAATGATTGAATAAGAAGTCCCAAGATCAATTACTAAAATCCCATGCAAGAGCATCTCAAACCCCAAAAAAGGGCAAAAAAAAAAAAAAAAAACCAAAAAACAAAAGTGAGTCTCTGGTTGTCAGACTGGAGATCCCTTAGAACTAGAAAGAAAAAACCCACTGTGAAACTCTCGCATTCCAATTCTTTATCACTCTCTAGGGCTCTCTAAATTTTAGAATGCAAAAGGACTTGGTCTAGGGTTGTATTTATAGTGTTCCTAGTGCCTTTTTCCAAAGGGTTTGTGTCTTGTTCTAAGGGAAGCACCCTTTCAATCCCCTTGAAAAGGTGCCTTTGACTTTTCAAAAATCTTTGTCCATATACACTTGTTGTACATTTTGAGATAGGGTTCATAATCATTTAGTCGTTACTACTACTATATGTTACTTGGCATGCCTTTGCCAACAGGCACTTATTACAACCATTAGACATTTAGACCATATGGCTTTCAAGGAATGATGGTTCTATGGTCATATCCATAAAATCCAACAGGGTGATATGTGTCCTATATTTCCTTAGTTTTATTATTAAGAGAGATGAATAGTTGACTTGCCTAGATGTGCAAACAAACTGATTTCTGGCCCTTCCCTCATATTTTATGCATAAATAAGTATATTTTTAGGGATGTCAATGGGGCGGGTTTATCCGGGTACCCGCCCCGCCCCGCCCCGCCCCTATTGGGAAGGGTTTGGGGTCATCCTAATAGGGTTAGGGGCGGGTTTGAGATTTTTTTTGAAAACCCTATAGGGTTTGGGACGGGTTTGGGATAAGGGCTTAAAAACCCGCCCCGACCCGATTATATATGTTTATGTATTTTTATTATATTTATTTTATAGGTATTATACAATTAAGTTTCTCTTTAATAAAATGAAATTTCAATCATGCCCCTTAAGGAGTTTAATTTATTTTACTCTTAGAAGTGACAATTATCTTTAATGTTTATCGACGTATTTTGTAATTTATTTAGGTATTGAGAAAATTGAGAAAAGTATAAAGAAAATAGTAAATGGGACGGGACGGTAATGGGATGGGGTCTTTTAATTGGGACGGGAATGGGATTCCAAATCCTGACCCGTCACGGGTTTGGGACGGGATTTTCTTAAATGGGACGGAGTTGGGAAAGGGGTGACCCGTCCCAAACCCGCCCCGTTGACATCCCTATATATTTTGATACTTAATTTAAATGTCTGACTGCACATGACAGTATGTCTTAGATTTTATCTGCCGTGCTAATTGGTTGCCATGAAGTGTTGTGGTGCAGTTATTGTATGCATGGAGATTTGTCTAAGCCTTGACTCATCCAACAATTGTTGACATCCAAATTCTCCATCCCTCTTCCCACTCGTACTATATGTTCTTTTATATAGGACTATTGTCTTAATTTATTTACCCATACTTTCTGCTTTGATTCTCTACAGTTACTCTGGAAACATTAATATTCACAACAAAGATGGTGGAGGGAGCCACATTAAAGTTATTATAGGATCATCAGTTGGGGCTGCTGTTCTGCTTATAGCTACTATTGTATCTTGCCTATTTATGCACAGAGGAAAGAAGAGATACTTCGAGCAAGGTCTGACTTTACAATCTTGAAATTTACTTGTTTTTTGCATTAAAAAAATCTAGTTAGCTTGACATAGGCATTTTCTCTCTATTTGTTTCAGACCAGCTTGAACATGCCCTGCCTTCTCAAGGGCTTGCATCTTCCTTAGGTAGTGCTGCCACAGAAGCTGCACATTGCTTCACGTTATCTGAAATTGACGATGCTACAAAGAAATTTGAGAAGAAAATTGGTTCTGGAGGCTTTGGAGTTGTGTACTATGGAAAAATGAAAGATGGGAAGGAAATTGCAGTCAAAGTTCTGACAAGTAATTCCTACCAGGGGAAGAGAGAATTCACGAATGAGGTAGCTTTTCCATATTATTAAACCTCCCTTTGCAAATTAGTAAAAAATTTCATGGATGCTTAAATTTCTCATTTTGCAAGTGTTGTAGGTCATTTGTGTTTGTATTCCAGTTTTTGATGTTCCTGTGATCTTGCTCCATGATGAAAGTTGTAAGTGCTGTAGGTCATTTGTGTGTGAATGTGTGTGTGCGTATTTTTCAATTTTTGACGGTCCTGTGATCTTGCTTCATGATGAAATGAAATGTGAAATATCAGCATGAGACTCAAACTGTAAAGAAACAAAGAAATCCATCCATAGGACAATGCAAAAGTAACCAAAAATTGATGGGAATAAAATTTACTGAAGGAAATTCTTTCTCATTGTAGAAACTAGAAAGGTTTTGGTAATAAACACGCTCTAATTTGTGGACATAAAAATCATGCATATAAATTCACTCTGTGGCTCAATGTGGTTAAAAATTCGCCTAGGTGGTCTAAGATGCTATCCAAACAATCAGGATCTTCAAAAGCAGTTCAAGTTCTGCTGTACATACAGAACACTTGCCACTATAAATTTGGGCTGAGTGGGCATCCTGCCCTTCCTAACCACTTGGGGTATTAGGGACAGTGGGTCTGCTACATCACCTCACTCTCTACATGCTTATCTTAATAATTAGATTTCTGCTGTATCAGATTGAATTTTCTATTGGTTCTTGTTAGCTGACCCATGCTTCCATTTGTCCTAGGTGTCTCTTCTTTCAAGGATACACCATAGAAACTTGGTACAGTTTCTTGGGTATTGCCAAGAAGAAGGGAGAAGTATCCTTGTTTATGAGTTCATGCACAATGGAACTCTCAAGGAACATCTTTATGGTAAGTTCTCTTGCCTTTTAAAACAGAAGCAATTTAAATTCGGATCTCACTATAAGTCTATAACCCATCTATTAATTTTGGTAGACCCCTTAACACGCGAGCGTAGTCTCAACTGGATCAAGCGCCTTCAAATTGCTGAAGATGCTGCAAAAGGTTTATGAGCTAAGGGATGTCTTTGTTCTTTGGCAGAGGGAGAAGCCTCTCTCATATTCCAGAAAATTAATTTGATTCTTGTGCTCTCATGCTTGTTTCAGGGATTGAGTACCTTCATACAGGCTGTGTTCCGGCCATCATCCATAGGGATTTGAAAAGCAGTAATATTCTTCTAGACAAACACATGAGAGCAAAGGTTTCAGATTTTGGCCTTTCAAAACTCGCAGTAGATGGAGCATCCCATGTGTCAAGCATTGTTCGGGGTACTGTTGGGTATCTGGATCCCGAGTAAGGCCTTTTTCCTTTAACCTATAGATTCCCAAGTTTTCCTTGAGATCTGTTTGAAAAGAAGTTGAATATGTTGCTGGCTTGCTTCTGCTCCTGATGTAATTTGTTTATGAAGCTTCGAGTGCCTTTTATTTGCTCGGTAGTGGTACTTCTGATTGATACAACTTTATATGGTGAATATTCTGTTGGGACACATAATTCTGCATTTGTTACTCACTTGAATTGGAAATTACTAATTTCTATATACTAACATGCAATTGTAAGAATAGTTGTGACATGATTACTCTACCTAAGCTTTCTTCCCCACTTCTCTCATTTCTGCTTGTGTATCAAGTCTACATGACCTGTTAGCACTAGTTGATGCTAGTATAAGTTTGTGACTTCTATCACTTTTAGTTCTTGGCCCTTTTCACTTCTCATTGAACTCAATAAATTTTTTATACCCTTCAAGTCATTGCCCTGCCAAAACCAGTGCATAGAACAAGAAGCCGAAGTGAAGGTGGTAAGCATAGTTGTGAAAAGCGCCCCTAGCACAAGACGCAGGTGGGCCTGGGCTTGGGCCCAACAAGGCGCGCCCAAGTGAATATATTGTTTCCCTGTTTTTTCTGTTCAATTCCCTCTTTACATTTAATTAGTAATTTAGGTCCCTTTTTATATAATTTGATCGAACATTAAGAAAATGCAAAAAATGAAAACAAGAAAGGGACCTCATAAATGATCACTCAGTCCTAGCCCTAAGTTGCTTCAGGCAACAGCAACCTCTCGGCTTCAAAGACCAAGTCCATCTTCAAGGTCGATCTGCTGGTAAATTGAATTATGTGTAAATTTATTTATTTTTGTTAGTTGCATTTTATCAAATATTTTAACATTAGTTTAAAAAAAACCACAGTTTTTAAAAAAACTGTTACATTTTAAAAAAAAAACCACAGTTTTTCAAAGTTACATTTTTCAGAAACCAACCGTTGGATCACTGTGATTTTTACAGGCATGATATACATGAAAGGAGCATCAAATCCAACGGTCAATTTTTGAAAAAATGCTCAACAAGTGACTCTAGAAGAGGCCACCTGATGCATCTTACATCATGTGCACCTTATATTAGCAGCTATGTATATGTATATTACTCATTATTTATTTTCTGAATTCTTGATATTGTACCATATGACTAATGGGTCTAATTTTGAATATCTGTCTGAGTCATTTGAAGATCCACAGATCAAACGATGGCCTATAGAGAGTTGAGTTTTTGTGATAATTAATCTTGATTGGATTATATTTTAAAAGCCCGGTCAATAATAGTCATGTAAACCTGGCAACTCAAAGCATTACATTTTGAACTCAGCAATAGCAATTGGGGAAAAAAAAAAATCAACAGTAACAGGTAACAATCTTATTATTACTACAAACTTTAATATCACACAAACTATTGGATTACAACAGACATGGACGGAGCGAATTTTCAAATTAAATAATTAAAAACCTCGTCCGAGGAAGTATCTTCGAAAAAAATTGCCAGAATTTCTTTGATTTACATATATAGGAAGTATGTTTCCTGGATCCGCACGGTTGTATGCTGCCACCCGCAAATATGCACCAATCAAGTTTCTTGCCAGAGGTGTTTGCTGCACCTGATAGAATATAGCCAAAATTTTCCGATGTATCCATGTCCACAGCATTTGGGCGTGGCATCGCAGCAGTAACTGACCCACTAAAAGCAAAATATACAGCAAGCATAGAACCGGGCGGAGTGAGTCGGGGAGAAAAATTGATATTAAAGAT
>JAESVK010001123.1:0-29298 GCA_017140935.1 Hamamelis virginiana
TGAGATTGGAGATGGGGAGGCATATAGGATTGATCAACATTGGACTCCTCCCAAAAAAAAAAAAATTTCCTAAATGGTTGGTAAAACTGACTGCTTGACCCTTGAAAGGGTTGAGACCAGCATAAGTTAGGGTGACTCTTCCAATCCGAATTGAAAGAATTAAAATAAGGGTCATTCCGAGAGTTAGAGAACCCTTGGGTTGCATTTACCTGATCATGAATGAACTCTGGGTACTGATTAGCCATAGGACAAGAGAAAGTGTCATGGCTTATGTTCGCACAAATCCCATAGACCTCGTTAGCAGAGTAAGAAGGTATCCTAGGTGGTTGGCCTTGAGCGGCAAGAAATTGATCCAATTTCTTGGACAACGCTGTTACTTGCTGGTTCATCATGGTATTACTATATACCTCATACACATCTCATTTCTTAGGTAAAATACGGACAAAGATGACCCCCTAACTATATGTAATGCAAGAGATGCAATTCAAACAAAAGAAAAAACAAAAAAACAAAGAAAAGAAAAGAAAAACTAAGGTAAGAAAATACTCCCCTCGATCCAGATCGCTAGTCTTTATGCGGTCCTATCCATCTTGTTTTAGCAAATTTAGCAATTTAGCAATTTAGCAGGGCTTTTTAGCGCGCAAGCTTAAGAAAGGTGGAAATGACTAGATAAAGCTACCTGAAACAAGGAAAAGTAGATCAAAGGTAACAAGGAAAAAGAAAATAAAAGGAAAGAAAATTTTAATTACAGCTAGAATAGACTTCTTCTAAAACTTCCTATTCATCTCAACGCACCTTCCTCGGCAACGGCGCCAAAAATTTGCCGCGCTATGGCAAGGGAGGTTAATTCATCGCCGCGCGTCCAAAATTAATATTTATAAAACCACACTCGACAGGTAGTTAACCTCAATTCGTAGCAACAAAGGGGGAGTGCGGGTCGTCCATAGAGAACGATAGTTGATTCAAATAGGTAGTTTAAAAGAATTCTAATTTAGAGAGAGTTGGTTTCAAAGGTTGATTTGATTGATTGATTGATTCCCTTAATTGTTAGCAAGCATAATTAAACGAAATAATAGTAAATAAAATCAAATATGGAGAATGACAATGGGGTTGGATCGGATTTAGGGTAAGTATGTGCGGATTGTAAAAGGAAATGCTATTATAATGTGGGATAATGGAAAACCTAATCTACAAGAGTAGGTTAACCTAAAAAAAGTATGAATGATTAAGTACTCAACGATTTAATTAAAAGCCATAGACTATCAATACTCGTTCTAGAATGCATATCCTATGCTAGCAATTGAAATCCTCATTTACTCAACATTCATTATCAAGATTACCATTTGTATTCGATTGTAAAAGCAATCACAGAAAACTAATACAATTAAAGATAAATTCGATTTCATACACAAAAGTCTGCGAATACAAATCTATCCCAACATTAAATAACATTTATTACAAAACGGTAGCAAAACTTCACCTAAATCCTTCTCCAAGCCCCATCGCCAAGAGACCTAGTCGGCCATGCGATAGATCGGTGATCCTTGAACACTCCTCCGCCGCATAGTTCTGTTATAGGACTTCTATAGAAAGATTAGAGGTGTTTGGTTCCCGAGAAAGTGCCTAGGAAATCACTAAATCCTAGAATATCCTAAAAGGGAAAGTTGCCCCAAAAAGGGAGGGCTTCCTCATTCTCTCTATAGCTTACTATTTATAGCCCCACAAAACCTAGAGAGGGAAAAGACCCATATAACCTTCAAACACATGGTAATTACAAAGAAATAACACTGAAAAGTCGAAATTCCGAGCTCTCTATCGATAGCGGTCGAGTGCCTATTGATAGAGATCTCGTTTATTACAAATCGCCTTAAAACAGAGAACGTCATCTATCGATAGCGCACAACACACCTATTGATAGGTGGTGTTTTTGATTCTGCAGCTTGAAGGTCAGAAGCCAACTCCTATCAATAGCTGATTGGAAGCTATCAATAGGTCTTGAATAATTTCCAAAAAATAGACCAGAAGCTACCATCTATCGATAACTGAGTTCCTCTATCTATAGATGGGTCGTTTTCTTCAATTTTTTAGCTCGAACGAGATTCGATGCTTCCTCAGCTCCTCTACATCTTCTCTCAGCTTAGGCTTCATAGAAAAGCACACGAAAAGGGGCTTCATTGGGCTAAAAACCTGCAATGGGGCAAAAACACACATTAACTATAAAATAAACTAACAAAGCATGAATATTAAACTAAAATGCCAAAATAGGGCAGCAAAATGCATAAAAAAGAGACAAGATCGCAGAATAATTAGTATTCTTATATACTACAAGATGTGTTATATATATATATATATATTCTCTCTTTTTTGATGTGTTTATATATTATTTTTTTAATTCTCTTTTTTGAGTTGGCAGTTGAGCCCTAATGAGGAGTGCAAGCGTTTAGATCATGAAGCAGGAGCAGGGGTATGTACAGAATCATAAAGTACTCAGGTCTACAGTGTCTCTAGAAACTTGATTCGAGAAGAAGAAATGATTTCGAGAGCGATTGGTTAGCAAATTTCAAAACCTTAAGTTGGGCCCGGCAGGCCCTAAACAGTTAATCGGTTGACTTTTTCCCAAAACTTTGAGATAGGCCCACATAAGGGAAAATTGGGCTCAAAGCTCGATGACTATCCACCTAGGGACAGCCAACCGTCCTTGAGGGACGGCCAATCGTCCCCTAGTGGATGGTCATCCGAGCTTTTTGCCTTCAGCTGCTATTTTTCAGTCTTTATCCTGCTCAGGACTCTTCCAAGTGCTTGCTAAGTGTCTAGCTCGGCCTTGGGGACTTTGGGATGAGTTTGAAGACCATATAAGGCTGGATTAGAGCCCTTGGATCATTCCTAAGAGATTTTATTATTATCTATTATTATTATTATAAATTATTTATTCATATTTTGTGGTTGATTAGATAAATAGCATTGTTGTGATAAGATTTTGATAAAGCCCAAAATTAATTAGGAGACCTTTAATTAGGGTGAGGTGGGTGCCTACAAGGAGTTCCTTGGAACCTTCCCACTTCATAACCTAGCCCCCGAATCCAACTTTGGTTTAAAGACTTGCTTTTCCAAAATATGGGTCAATGTTTTATTGAAAATAAAACTCTTTTTGTGGTTTCCTTATTCCCTAAAAATAAGGTGGCGACTCCCAGTTTTTTATAAACTCTTATCCTTTTTTAAATCCCAATCTTGAGTGGATAAATAGAGAAGGATAAACGTGGACAATAGAGAATGATAATCGAGAAGGATAAATCGAGACGGATAAGGATCATCCACAATCCACAATGATTAAGTGAACAGCCTCCAAACCCCCCCTTTGGTCGCTGGTTCATAGGAAGGTGTCCCATTTGAAACAAGGAAATAACCCAATATGCATAAGGCAAGTGCGTACTGGGTAGGCTTATGAAGAGCTAGTGATTTCCCCCCCTCCCATAAGAAAGATGAAGCGAGCTTAAGAAGATTTATGGAATTATCATGAATGAATGTAGAAGCTTCCTTAGGTGAAAGTTCAAAGAGAGAAGAGAAAATTTGAAAATAACCTCGACGGATGGTGGGAAAGACAAAAGGTCCACTAGAAGAGATGCTCATCAAAGCACAGAATTCTTCAAATAAAGGGCATACCACTTTACAGTTAATGCGGAATACATGAAACTCGGGATCCCATAAGTGAATCACAGAATTGAGAAGCTTGTCTTCAAGTTTCACATAAGAGAGAGAACCACGAAGTCAAACCAAATCGCGCGAAGGCCTTCTTGTGTTCCGCTCGCATTCTTGCTACAAATAGATTGAGAATCAACATGAGAGCTTCCATTATGTTTAGTGTGATGAAAGTGAGCATAGGGATGTGTTTTTATAGCCTTTTGGCAAGAAAATCGAGTTAGAAGCGAAGTAGGACACCCGAAAAATCAAAATTCGTCAAAATAGGCGAAAATTAGCAAGTAGGGTCGTTGACCATCCCACCAGGGATAGCCAACCGTCCATGGGGGGATGGTCATCCGAGCCTAGCCCCAAATTTTGCCTAATTTTTTACTTTTTATGACTTTTTGACGCCCAATTTGACTTTTCGCTCTATTTTCATCAGTTTTGACCTATTTTTGGGTTAGAATTGAATCAAAAAGGCAATCGAAACATATTTATATTCTCATTAGGGCATAATCAAATGTTATTAGAGGATCTTAGTGCATACATTAGAGAAACGTTACATAGAAGATCCTGAGCGGGCCTCTTTTGGGCCCAATGGTATAAAATCATCTCCCCCGGGATGATTTCCTCGTTCCTCGTGAACCCGATACCTCTTGATCCCTTCTTGATCCATGGAGATCCTGTAAAGGCTAGCTCGAAGCCTGCAAACCCAAAGTTTGGGTAAGATTAGTGAAAAATGAGATTGTTAAATATCGAAGAAGTGGGGTAAAAGTACCTGTGCTGCAATACTGGCATTATGCGCATCGAGATTTATCCTTTGGAGTTCCCAAGTCAATACTGCAGTATATGCCAAGCATTCCTCAGTGTATGATACAGGCACCTGTAGATGGCAAAAGATTTGAAGATCAGATGAAATAGAGTAAAAGTGTGACAAAGGTCAGAGTTATGATGATTACCGAGGTATAATAAAGATCCACGTGAAGACATTCATTATATGGCACGCGAGGAATCGGCCTTTGAACAAAGTTACCATCCTCAATGACTTGCACTTGCCAGGAAAGATTTGGCAGAAGAGGGGCAGAAGATGAAAGCTTGTCATCACCTTAACCCATAGCAGCTGCAGAATGAGGAAGCGTTTATGCTTACAAAGATGAGATTTAAATGATTGTGAATGGGAAAATTCACATAAAATGATAAGTTTTGATTGAAAACCATGAGATATGAAAAGGGATGATGAAAGTAATATGTGAGCAAGGTTAGTAATCATGAAATGATTATAAACATAAGTGAAGTGATGAGGTTGTGAAGCCCATGAAGGGATTGTGGAGAAAAGATAGCCCATTGAGGGTTTGTGAATGAGAAAGGACCACTTTGGAGGCCCAAACAATAACGGTTATCTGGACTGCATGAGATATTGTGAAATATGCATGAAATGTATATGAGGATGATGTTAAATGATATTGATGATGTTGAGGAGTGCATGTGTTAATGATAACTCGAAGTTGTCAAAAGAAATATTGGCAAATTAGATTAGAAGTATGTGTATGACTTCAAAAAGAGTCGCGGACTCTAAAGAGATTATAATTGGAAATATGTGCTGAGATTTTCTCTTAAGATAAGATAATGATTGGAAATGTGTGTGAGATTTAATCTTAAGATAAAATGATGATTGGAAATGTGTGTAGGATTTCCAAAAAAGGACTGAGGTCCCCTAAGATCATTGGAGGCGTGTGTAGAACTTCCAAGAATGATAATTGGAAATATGTGTTGAGATTTCTTCTTAAGATAAGATGATGATTGGAAATGTGTGTAGGATTTCCAAAAAAAGACCGAGGTCCCCTAAGATCATTGGAAGTGTGTGTAGCACTTCCAAGAATGATAATTGAAAATATGTGTTGAGATTTCCTCTTAAGATAAGATGATGATTGGAAATGTGTGTAGGATTTCCAAAAAAGGACTGTGGTCCCCTAAGATCATTGGAGGTGTGTGTAGGACTTCCAAGAATGATAATTGGAAATATGTGTTGAGATTTCCTCTTAAGATAAGATGATGATTGGAAGTGTGTGTAGGACTTCCAAAAGGACTGCGGTCCCTTAAGATCATCGGAAGTGTGTGTAGGACTTCCAAAGATGATGATTTGATCAGTGTTTGTGAGTAATTAGTTTGATTATCCCTCTTCTGTTGTGCAGAAATGGGATGTCATTTTATTTCGTTGATATTCACTGGAGAAGCCATGAACATCAACGAGGGGCTTCTGTAGACATCCATTTTTTACCATAGGAAGGGTTATAAATGGTTGCCTGTGATTTGAGGTGAAATAGGGTGCTAAAACCCTAAGTTGCTAGTTTTACCCTTGTGAGCAGTTAGATAGAGGTCATTATCGCATGTAGGTTTTTAGGTCTGATTGAGTCGATTCTTCTTGCATTTAGTTTTTAGAGAGTCTAGGAATATGCCTGTTAAATTTCATGGCATTCTGAGCCAAGCATGATAGAAAATAAGGTCTTTTGTGACTTAAAGGGCAGTACTGTCCTTTGAATCACAAAAGCTCTGAATAACTATCGATCTTGTCCCAGGTGGTCTCGAGGCTTTGGCATGGATATTTAGGGTGTGTTTAGTAGCTAAGTTGATCAGTGGCAAGGTCTGTTGAGCCTCCTTGCTCATGATTGGTTCTTAAGGCCCAATGGGTTTTAAGCTCAGATTAAGGTTTCAACCAGGAACGACCGGGATTTGATCTTTTTATCATACCAAAGCCTTCAAAGGGTTCAAAATACTTTCTTAAAATATTTTCAAAACTTGTTTCGAGAAGTATAAACAATTTCAAGAGCGATTGGTTAGCAGATTTCAAAACCCTAATTTGGGCCCGGCAGACCCTAAATAGCTAATCAATTGATTTTTCCTAAAACTTTGACTTTGGTCAATGCATTTTCACTTTAAACACTTCTCAAAACATGGAGAATTGAATCACGATCGTTTTGGCGCTTGAATTGTCGAATTTGGACTTGAAACGGGCCCGAAAAGCAGAAAAAGCCGAAACCGGGTCGAAACGGGCTGAGATAAGCCCAAAACAGGGAAAAATAGGGGTGGAGGCTCGATGACTATCCACCTAGGGACGGCCAACCATCCATGAGGGATGGCCAACCGTCCCCGGGTGGATGGTCACCCGAGCCCTTTGCCCAATGTTGCTAATTTTCAGTGTTTTGGATTCCTAAGACTTTGTTAAGTGTCTAGCTCGGCCTTGGGGACTCTGGGACGAATTTGGAGACCTTGAAAGACTAGTTTAGGACCCTTGGATCATTCCTAAGAGATTCAATGTGAGCCATTGATCAAATTAAAGCTCCTCTATAAATACAAGGCCTTGAAATTAGTTTTAAAAACACACTTGGCATTTGAGAGTCAATTGGAAGAGTAAAGCCTTAAAGCATTACACCAGCCCTCTCTAGCAACTTTAGCCATATTTTTGAAGTCCTTAATGGTTGAAGAAGAAGCTAGGAGCAAAGGAGAAGAAGGAAAAAAAGGTTAGTACAATTAATTATTGAGTTTGTTTCAATAAGTTACATAAAAGTTTGCATATCTCTTCTTCTTCTTCTTCTTTTCTTTGATTCTTCTTCTGTGTCCATACTATGCTAGAAATGGATACTTAGGTCGAATATTCATAGGTTAAGAGTAAGGGATTAATGGTTTATTGCATATAGGTTAGGAGTTGGTTTTATGCATATTATTTTCTGTTTTATATAAGAATGCATATTTAGGTAAAACTTGAGTCTTATTGGAATGATAGGATGAGTATGAGTCTTGAGTATTGTGTTATATTTGATTTTATCATTCCCCTTGATCATGCTTAATGCTTGGAGTGTTATATGACTTGTGTTCGAGGGAGCATGCAAATGTAAGATTCTTCCCTTGTGTTAGATTAATAGTTTTAAGGATGATATTTGGTTGTTTTTTTTATAGTTTTGCATATAGGATTTTAGTCCATTGTTTTAACATGCATGTTAGTATTTATATTTGACATTTTGGTGAATTAATAATGGTCTTGAAGCCGCTTAAAGTGAATATTCAAATATGTCCAGATTTGAATATCCACTTAATGTGACTTAATTACCATTCTTAAGTCATTTTTTGTATGGTTTTACATATGGTAGTCTTAGTATATCATATTAGGTTGCATATTAGATCATTTACATCTTTTTTATTCATTATTTTCATGAGTTTTAATCTACTTTTAAAGACGCATTTAAATCTGTCCAAGGTTTAAAAGTAACCTTAAAGTGGATTAAAAATCATTTTTAGGGTCAAGACTAACCTAGAAATATGCCTAAGTTCACATAGATAATTTAGTTTGCATTTAGGACATTTTTCATGCATTGTTTGCATTGTTTATTGCATTTTTTAGTGTATTTTCCAGAAATTCCAGCATATATTATGTTAGTATTTTAGGTGTTTAGACTAACCTATGACTAGTTAGAAACCCTAGGATTAGAAGGGTCATTTGACCCCACTTAGGACTGTTCTTTGTTGTAAAAATTACAATAGGAATAGAGTTTTGTTTTATTTAGGAATCTACTTCGAGAAGGATTCTAAAAAGCCATTTGAAAGTATTCAAATTGGAATGAAATTTCATCCCTATGAAAAAGTGTTTTGATCAAATTCAAACTCTCGAAGCTAGAGTCCTAAACAAAATAGAATCCTTTCAGCTATGTAGTTCATTACAATAGGAGAGTCCTAAGTATCGAACTACGTGGACTTTGATTCTTATCAGGAAACTGGTAAGGTACTTAGGCAGTCAATAGGGTGCAAGTCCAACCTTAGGATGACTCTATGTCTCCTAAGGTCTTTAGGATTTTTGATTCTTTTTTATTATTATCTATTATCTAGTATTATCTACACTACTTTCTTGGTTGATTGGATATGATAGAGTTGTTTTTATGAGACTTTGATAAAGTCCAAAATTAATTAGGAGACCTTTAATTTGGGTGAGGTGGGTGCCTACAATGAGTTCCTTGGAACCTTCCCACTTTATAACCTAGCCCCCGAATCCAATTTTGATTCGAAGACCATGCTTTTTCCAAAAATGGGGTCATTTGTTTTATTGAAAATAAAACTCTTTTTTATGGTTTCCTTATTCCTAAAAAATAAGGTGGCGACTCCAGTTTTTTGCAAACACTTATCATTTTTCAAAACTCAATCTTGAGTGGATAATAGAGAAGGATAAATGTGGATAATAGAGAAGGATAAATTGAGACGGATAATAAAGATCATCCACAATCCACGATGATTCAAAAGTGAAAACGGCCTCCCGATCCAGGTCAGCTGGTTCACACATGCTCCTATTAACCTATACTAATTAACATGCTCAAAACAAATAAAATAACTCAAACTTTACCATGTAAAACTCACTAATTGAAACCTATATGCAACAAACAATTAATTCTCTACTCCTAACCATGAAGACTCAACCTAAGCATCCATTCTTATCATAAAATGACCATAGAAGAAGAATGAAAGAGAAGAAAAAAAAGAAGAAGGAGAAATATGCAGATTTTTAGCTATGTTTACATAACTCATTCAAGTAAACACAATAAAGGATTGAACTTACTTGTTTTCCTTCTTCTTCTTTATTCCTAGCTGTCTTCTTCAAGCTCCAAGGACTTCAAAAACGTGGCTAAGGTGCTAGGGGGCTGGTGCAAGTGCCTCAAGTCTCTATTCTCCCAATTAGCTCCTCTAATGCAAAGTTGGCTCCCTAAAACTGATTTTATAGCCTTATATTTATAGAGAGGCTTTGATTTTGATCAATGGCTCACATTGAAATCCTTAGGAATGATCCAAGGGTCTCAATTGAGTCCCCCAAGGTCTCCAAAGTCGTGCCAAAGGCTCCAAGCTGAGCTAGGAAGAGTCCCAAACGGCCAAAAATCTTCAAACTTGAAAAATAGGCAAAATGGAGCATTGGCTCGGGTGGCCAACAACCCTAGGATGGTTGGCCGTCCCTAGGGGGTCGGTCATCGAGCCTCCAGCCCAAATTTTCCCTATTTTGGGCCTAACTCAGCTCATTTCGACCCGGTTTCAGCTTTTCGGACCCGTTTTAAGTCAAAATTCGACGATTCAAGTGCCGAAACGATCGTGATTCGATTATCCATGTTTTAAGAAGTGTTTGAAGTTCAAATGCATTGACCAAAGTCAAAGTTTTAGGAAAAAGTCAACCGATTAGCTGTTTAGGGCTTACCGGGCCCAAATTAGGGTTTTGAAATCTGTTAACCGATTGTTCTCAAAATCATTTCTTCTTATTAAAACAAGTTTTAAAACATTTTAAGAAATTTTTTTGAAGCCTTTGAAGGCTTTAATTTAATAAAAAATATCGAATCCCGGTCATTCCCGGTCAAAACCCTAATCTGAGCTTAAAAGGGCCCTTTGGGCCTTAAAAGCCAAACATGGGCCCAGAGGCTCTATGGACCTTGTCACTGATCAACTTAGCTACCAAACACACCCTAAATAATCATGCTAAAGCCTCGAGGCCATTCGAGACAAGACCGACAGTCATTCAGAGCTTTTATGATCCAAAGGGCAACGCTGCCTTTCAAGTCACAAAAGGCCTTATTTCCTATCAAGCTTGGCTCGGAATGCTATGAAATTTAACAGGGACATTCCTAGACTCTCTAAAAACTAAATGCAAAAAGAACCGACTCAATCCGACCTAAAAACCTACATACGATAATGACCTCTAACTAACTACACAAAAGAGTATTATAAACAACTTGGGGTTTCAATACCCTATTCCACTTCAAATCATAGGCAACCATTCATGACCCTTCTCATGGTCAAAAATGGATGTCTATACATCTATTTTCACAAACCTCTCACAATTAAAGTTCTTATGTCTCATTTGCCTTTTGGAAGGGCAACTTCTTCCTTGCGTATGATCTGGCTTCTCGCAAGGTCTTTTTCAGATAGCCAATCTCCCTTATATTAAGGTGTTCAACATCAATCTCATCCTCTACATACTGAGCCCTCACAAAAGGCTCCCTTAGTGGCTGGCTCGATGACTCACCAAGCACATACGGTATCTGAATAATGACAGAGGGTTCATCAGAATATAAACTGCTATCAGAAGAGTCTGCCACAATCCGATGACTCTTGCTTTTGCATATATAGGCAGCAGTTGACCTTATGTCTTTTTTTTTTTTTTTTTTTTTAAATTTTAATTTAAATATACTAAAAGAAATAAAATTGACCAAATAGCCCGTTAGCCCGATCCGATCCGATCCAATCAATTAGCCTAATTCGGCCCAATTCATTAGCCCAATTTGATCCAATCCATTAGCCCGATCCGGCCCAATCCATTAACCTAATCCAATCCTATCCGGCCCGTTAACGTAGTGGACTAGTCTAATGGACTGAATCAGATAGACTTTTTCCCCTTATTGGACAAGCCCAATCCGGTCCAAAACCTTAACGGGCCCAACCCGATCCGATCCAATAGTCCGGTTTTCCAATATCTTAAAGGCTGGGTTGGCTCGATCTGCCCATTTTGATACCACTGCCAAAAAGCTTCATTTTTTTTTTTACAAATTTTGTCCCCCCCTCTCTCAATGAACACCATAAAATAATTGCATTGAATTAGTATCATGTATCAAAAACATAGTGGAAAGACAATTCATCTCTCTCTCTCAACAATTTTTTTCTCTTTTTTTTTTCTCACTACAAGAATCTCACAATCATAAAGCTTTATTTTTTTTATTTTTTTTACAAATTTCCTTCTCCCATTTTCTCTCTCTTTCGTGCTCTCCACATTATCCATATCTTAAGAAAAAGAAGAAGAAGATTGGTGGAGAGGCACTCACCAGCAAGTTCAACACGACCTTGTTTGGTGTTGTTTTGCTGTCGATCATGTGGTGCCACCAATTATATTTGGTGTTAAGTTCGTGAAGATGAGAGGGGCTCTAGCGGTGGCTCCGTCAGTGTTGGTGGTGATTCGTCATCCGATCTGGCATACGAGGTGAAGATGACGTTTAATCTAGCATGCGACAGAGATTTTGCAAATATTTTTGGCTATATTCGTCGGAAATGGAAGACCGATCACCATAAATTGTCTTATTGAAAATAGTTTTTGAGACGAAGAGAAATGAAGAGTATGCCGGGGTCGACAAAAGAGATAAAGCCAGATCTGCAACCTCCAATTGACATCCAACCATAACTCCTTCCCGTCGTTGCTAGCAACAAGAAAGAAAGAGGGAGAGAGAGAAGCAGTGGCGCCTTAACATCCACAACTCATTTTCTCAAACCCGATCTCCTCAGCTTGCAAATTCCGATCACCAGACCACATGAACTTGCCGCCATAACCTCCTTCTCCTCCCTCCCTTCCTCCCTGCTTGAACTAGAAATTGCGATGTGGGATGTAATCCCAAGCATAGGAATTCACTGGTCGTCAAGCAATAAATACTGAGGGAGTCCCCAGGTCATATCCACAGGGAGTAGAACAAGTCTAAATGACCCTTATGTGTTGCTAACCAATGAATGCAAAAAAAAAGTGTAAAATCATAGGAGTTTTGATTGTTGAGTATTTGTTTATACTAAATGGTGACAACTTGCAAAAGAAAACTAAATAAGTTAAGTAAGATGAGTCCTATGGGTTCATTTCTTCCAAACATTTGATAAATGATTTCTCATACAATGCTCAATCAAGATTCCATTTACACTATGGTCTTGATTGGAGAATTTAACAATAAGAGTTCAATTTAAGTAACACAAATGATGGAATGAAACCTAACACTCTCTTTGACATTTTAGCAAACATGTGGTGTGCATATGTGCTCAAGAACCAAAATATCACAACTTACTGGTCATACAATGGTCATTAATATGACACCACAATGGTTCACAAGATAAGAGAGGATTAAATATCATTCCATAGACATTAAGGGTTCAAGAAATAAGAAAATATCATTTACCTAGGGTTTAGATAAGAAATCCACCATAGAACTCACCTTTTGGTGTTTAGCTAGTCATGAATGAAAATAAATGCAAAATGTAGAACAAGAAATGCATTAAACATGAAATAAATGTTAAACTATTGATTATCAATGAAGATTCTAACCTTACAGCACAAATGTAAGAGTACGGAACATAAATATAACATGAACAAGCTAAAAACTAACATTACATTATATAAAACTTAAAGAAACTTGAAGGAAAACTAATATACTCCTAAAACTAAGAGAGCAAACTAAGCTAAAACTAAACTAAATGGAAGAGCCCCCCAAAATAGCTGAAAAATTCCTTTAAATAGGCCCCCAAAAGTTTCCCTAAAGTCCCCTTTAAATCCCCACATTGCCCCTCAACAAATGAGCAATTTACAAGTGAAAAATGCAGTTTTCGGGCTTTGGTACCGATACTACGGGTTGTGGTACCGGTGCAAAATGTTTTTGGAGCTTACAAACTGATTTTAAATACCTGGTACCGGTACCACCTCTCAGATTCTCCGAAAATGCCTTGAAATGCCTTGCGGATGCCTCCTACTTCAAATCGCCATATCTCTCTCGTCCGGAGTCGGATTTGGATGATCTTTATATCGTTAGAAAGCTTGAGAAGTCTACTTTCTAACGATGGTAGTCTCATTGTCTAATTCAATTTGTATAAAAGCAGTGTTTTTAGAATACCCAGATTTGTCAGATTTTGCACTTCTTGACTTCATATACCCATATCTCCCAAACCATTTGACATTTAGCTTTGAAATTTGATATGTGGCATCAAGACACACTTAGAAGTATGTCACATAAGTCTCATGACTTTTGAAGACTTCCAAGGCTTGACTCCAAGCTCCAACTTTACACGCAAAAAGCATCCATTTATCGCATTTTTCCTACAAGGCATGGAAAAACAAGAAAACATAAAAAACATCTATTTATAAATATAAATGGCTCAAGTATGCACAAAATGATTGGAATAATGCAATAGAAATATGCAATTATATGATGCAATCACTCCCTTCCTCCCTCCCTCTTATTTCTCTTTAGTTCATTCTTTTGGATAAACTTTTCTTTATTTCTTTCTGGATCTGAAACAATGAATATATTTTGGCTAAATATAAAATATGCATGAGATTAGAAATGGAGGGGTATTTTCGTCCTAAAGATGGTAAAAGGATCACTTTTGGCAAAAAAAAAAAAAACAATTCTTGGCAGGCCTTTTAAGTTTAAACCCTTTTTTTTGGCCCCTTCCGGCCCAATTCCCCCCCCCCCCCTTTTTTTTTTTGTTTTTTGTTTTTTTGTTTTTTAAGTTTGTTAAATATATAATGTTTTTTAGAAATACATGTTTCTCTATATTTGTTTTAAGTTTTTTTTTCAAAGATAAATGTATTTCCTTGCCTTTTTTTTTTTTTTTTTTGAAGTCATTCAATGTTAAAAATAGAACAGAGATGAAACATTAACTCTAGGATTTGTTAAATCTATACATGAAACTTGATTCTATGATTTTTTATTTTTTTTTGTATATTTATATTCATGTTTATTTTCGTATATAATTGAAACTAAATTTTTTTTTTTTCTAAAAAAAGATTTTGCTATTCGAAAATCTTGCATGGATTACAAAATCAAATTTTGAATTTTCATAACTGTTTAAATGGTGGCGAAATTTTAGAAAGCTAGATATGAATATTTAAATAGTATTTTGGTAACTACCAAATGTGGAACAAATCCATATTTGAATTTTTTCAAATTTCAACATTTTAGTTAGGGATAAAACCGTCTTTTTAAATAAATAACTAAATCTTTTTTATTATTATGTTTACTATCGGGGATTTTCCTCAATATTCTCATAGTTTACAAAAATTTTCTACATGAACCAATGATTTCAGAATTTACCAAAATACTTTTTTTGGACCAAAATGCCCTTCACATAACATAATCTCCACCTTTACATTGAAATCCCAATTTTTTGAATAATCCCTAATCCCCCAAATTGCATATAATCCCCTATTTAGAATATAATCTCCAATTTTAGTAATGTCAAATCACATTAATTATGTCATGATTATATCACAATATAAATCTTATTTTTTTTAAAAAAAATGGAAATCAGGGATTATTCATATTTTTTGGGATTATGAACAAAAATTATGTATTGGGGGTTTTGTGTTAATTTGGGGATTATTGTTTAATATGAAAATTGGGGATCATGAATTAATTTTGGGATTATGTATGATTTAGGGGGTACAATACCTTTTTGGATTTGATGGGATATGTAAGGTTATGATTTGATGTAAAAAAGTAAGTAAAAATTTGGATAATTGTTATCAAAATTGGGGAATGAGGATTGTTCAACAAAATGGGCATTGAGAAATGTTATCAAAATTGAGAATTATTAATTATTTTGGAGATTAGGGATTATGTCTTATTTGGGAGATTATTCATTATTTGGGAGATTAGGGATTACTCAATAAATTGAGGATCATATATAATATTGAATATTGTATGCAAAAATTTGACACAATTCCCATAAAATTTGACCGTTCATGGTGACAAAAATGTCCAATTAAGTGTTTGGAGGTGCATGGAAGAAAATTCTCAAAACATGGGGGATAAGGAATTTTTGAGAATTATGGAAATATTGAGGAAAAATTCCCTTTAATATAAGACCCTCTTATATAATCTCTTTTTTTTTTTAAAAATAATAATAATAATTATAATAATTTTACTGGACAGCACCAGCCGCAACATTGGAGACTTATGGGGCTAGGGTTTTAATTTGTAAAATTTCAACATGAAATTTTCTTTTTGAATATTTGATGATGATTTGCAAGTTTGGTTTCAACTTCATTTTAAGCCTTTTTTAGGAGTTGGGGGTTTTTTATGTGAAAATTATTAAATTTAATGAAAAGTTGTGGATTATGATTTTGATTTAGAAAATTTCTCCTCATTCCTCATTCCTCGCAAAATCTCCTTTTCTTTCCCATCTTCCAGTTCAATGCTGCTACATTCTAACCAAACTGTTTATAATTAGTTTTGATTTGTACAAGTTAACTTACTTGGTTCCTCAAAGTTGGGAGTTAGGGTTTTGAGGATTTATTGTAACCTTTTTCCTCCATGGAACCTCTGCATATCCCGTCACCGCACCCAAAAACCCTAGAAACCCCGAAACCCCTAAAATCCCGAGAAACCTCACAATCACCATCACCATCAAACTTCTCATTCACAATTACGAGAGTAGCAGTCTCACAGATATGCCAATCCATAGGCTTCAAGGGTTCCAAAACATCAGCCCTGGAAACCCTAACCAACATCGCCACCATCTACCTCCAAACCCTAGCCAAATCGGCCGCCTCCATTGCCGCCTCTTCTGGCCGCACAGAGTCGAATCTCTTGGACCTTATTTACGCTCTCGAAGACCTAGCCTCCGTACAAGGCTTTAGCGGCGCTTCGAACGTTCACAAATCTCTATTACGTTCCACCACTTTAATCGATATCATGAATTTCGTTGAATCCATCGATGAGACCCCCTTTGCGAAGCCGATTCCTAAGTGTAATAAATGGGAAAAACTGAGTTCATGTGAAACAGGTGATTTGGAGCAGAAATTGCACATTCCCCCGTGGTTGCCTCCTTTCCCTGATCCGAGCACGCATAAGACACGCGATGAAATACAAATTTGCAGGAAAAGATTCAGGTGGCCACAAAATTCTGATATATTTGCAGAGCAAAATTCAGGCATTATGCATGCAAATTGTAAGGAAGAAGAGAGGGGAGAGTTGCCGGCGGAGAGGGAAAGGGTGAGATTCAAGATGTGATTGGGAGGAGAAGGATTAGGGGTAGGAGTTGATTTGAGGAATGGGGTTTGTAGAGGCGGTAAGAGGATTTCCACTATGTTTGGATGGAGAGAATTGGAGATAAGAGAAGAGAAGGGAGAATAACATTCTCTCCACTCGTTTTTGCTCGCATTCATTGCGGGAAGAAAAGATAAAATATTAAGATCTAATTTCTTTCTTTCCAAATCTCTATTTTAGAAAATCGAACAAGTGTTCTTAGCGCAATTGAATGATGGGATAAGATTTAAAGAAAAAAGTCGAAGAAGAGTATATTATCCATATGTTTCTCATTGATTGATTGATTTATCTATTTTTAAGTTAGTGCTTTACTTTCTGTTGGTAACTGGGATTGAACCCGCAACGCTTTATACACAAATGGAAGTGGGGCAATAGTGCCAATGCCTCTGGACTATTTTGGTTTGTTTATTTTGTACCCACAATATATATAAGTGATCTAGTCAGTATTTGCTCACTTTAATTAAAGTCAGCAAATAACACAAGTCCTTGAATTCTCATTCACTTAATGGAAGATTCATCTCAAGATTCCAATTCAAGGGTTTGTGTTATTTGCTGACTTTAGTAAAAGCCAGCAAAATCTTACTAGAACATTTTTCTATATATATATATATATATACACTCCGTAGCAAAGCAACAAGGGCTTTTAATCCCTAGCATCTAACATCCATTTGGTGGTTTCGCATTGCAGCAGTTTTGTTTTCTTAAAGGATCTGTTTGGATAGGGAGAATCAAATAGCATGGAATGGAATCAGATTTTCATTCCATTTATAGTGTTTGGATACTAACTGGAATCATGGGTTGGAATTTCTGTCCATTTCATTACTTCTTTTTGGCAATGACATAAATAAAATTAAATTTTATATAATATTCCAATTTTACTCCTTTTCTTTAAAGTAACCCATCTTTCACTTCACCAAATTTTTATCCAACTAAATTCAAATCAATACATATCATAACCAAGTTTGATAATTTATATATACAAATTTGCTGTATATATAAGTTATTTATATACAAATTAGGCAATTTATATATACAATCTTTTTTTCTTTTTTACAAAACTTTATCATACCATCAAATACACATTTGAGGTGCCCAAATAGAACAAACCAACAAAAAGCAAAAATTATGGATAAAAAGATTGAATTTAGCATTGATTTAATCAAAAAATTCATACATTCAAACCAAACCATATTGTTATTCATTAACACCAAACAAAAAAAATTTCCATCGATCATTTCCCAAAATATAGCAAGACCAAAATTCATCTAGCAAAGTAGAGATAAACCCAAAATTATGTGTCATCAAAATCAAATTCATCAATCCTAAAAGGTTTCCATTTTTTCATCAACCCAAAATGATGTACATCCAAACCAACCCAAAACAACCAAATATCTACGTTAAGCGAAGTAGCTTGTCCACCCATTTTTTCTTGAAATTGTCAGACATGCTGAAAAGAAGGTGCAAAAGTGAAGTTGAACATCTGATGGCAAAGTCCAAAGCAAAGTCGGAAGAGCCTGCGCCTTGGTAGGCTAACCATGGCCAAATTCCCATTGTTTTAAAACCCGGACCGTTCATTGAACCGGAAAAGTTATCGGGTTAAGGGTCAACCGGTTCAACCGTCGGGTCAACCGGGTTGAACCATGATGTCATAAATATATTATTTATTTATTTAATTATTTATTTATTAGAATAAAAGCTATAAATGATTCAAAATATAATTTTTAAAAAATGTTTGCACAATCAATTCATATATTTGAATTTATGTGCGGTCATCAAAATTGAAAACTAATAATTACTATTGATCAATCTTTATTATATATATTTTTTAAAATGCAAGATAAGAATATTGTATTATTAAATTAGGTGCTTGGGTTTCTTTTTTCTATTTGGAATTTTTTTAGACTAATTTGCCTTTTTAGCCTTCCTGACCTTAAGAGATTTTTAAAAAAATTGGGACTATTTTAGTCATTTTAGCACCTCAAAAAAAAAAAAAAAAAAAAAACCGGATTAACCGGTTTTTTAACCGGTTCAACTGCCGGGTTGACTAGTTTTTGACTTAAATGAGTTTTTGGGGGTTAAACCAACCGGAGAAGGGACCGGTTGAACCGACCGGTCTGGTCCGGGTTTAATAACATTGCAAATTCCAATCTTCTAATATCAAGTGCAAATTAGAACAACTGATGGCTTTCAACAGTTATCACCTTGCTTCAAGAACAATTACTGCAGAGATACACGTGAGATTGAGTTTAAGACTGGGCACAAGAAATAAAAATCAAAACTTTGGCAAAAGGAATAACCATTTTGAATCTATCCCTCACATACTTGTACTGGCAGGATGGTGTTTTTGAAGGTAACAAATGAAAAGTCACTACACAAATTGAATATAAATTGGCTTAAGAAGGGAACACCTGAATGTTACTCACTTGGGACACCCTTCTAAGTTTGATGCATAAATAAGTCACTAGACAACCTCATTCGAAATATATTCACTAATTAAAGAAGTAACATAAACCAAGGAAGTTTAGTTAAGCAAATTATCATAATGAACAGAAGCATTTATGAAATGTCAAATGACGCATTGTCAAACAATATAAGCAATACAAGGCCAAAGGTACTTCAAGCCTAGTAACAGACTATTTGTTTAAGTGAAACCTTGTGTTATAACCCAAAATTATATTATCAACATATTTATCGCACCACTAGAATACTCTAGTAAAGAGTCAAAGAATAAAAGGTTTAAACTAAATTTAGTTGTTTGCCCTACGCCAAATTGGATTTAAAACTTTTTTATTTTTATTTGGTGCAACCCCAATGAGTTATAAGTAAACCCCTATACTATCTTCTACACCCTAATAATTTATAATAATAATAATAATAAATCTCCATTAACTCTCCAAAATGAACCCAACCCCAAATAAATCCGAAATAAAAATGTTATTCCATTCTTCTCCACGAATCTCACTCTCTCTCTCTCTCTTAAAAACCAACATAAATTGAATGAGTGTGTGCCAGTTACCAGATGTATATCTTTTAGATGTTAGGTATTTGCCTGGTTAATAAAATAAAATAACATTAAAAGAAGAAAAAAAAAATTGGAATGGATGGAACCACCCACAAATCCTATTTAAATTTTTTTTTTTTCCACAACCATCAACAGGTATCACTCTTCAAAGCAAGCCTGCAAACAAGTTATATTTTCAAACGCATTCTCATGATATATAACACCTCAGAGAGTTCTTTTAGCTCCAAAAGTTTGTTTTCCTTGAGCCAAATATCCGGCAATTGCTATTTTTTCCCCTTTTTTTCATTTTTTTTTTCAACTTCATACATAAGTCATGACACATATTTCTCTCTAATATACCCGCGCAGAGGCCTTGATCACAAAGTCTCCTCTTTCAACGTAATTTTGTCCCAAAGCAGTGATCAATTTCAGCAGTTGAAACCATGGCAAACAGAGAGGACTATGATGAGGATCAAGGCAATCAAAATCCCCAAAACAATCAGCTTGACCTTCATGTTTTGCAGCCACATTTTCCTCCGAATATTTGTTCCTGTATTCCGAAAGTCCTGTGCCTGTAACCAAAATGTTTTTCAATGCATTAAATCATTTATGATCTTGGTAATAGCATGTTCTTATTATCACATAATTCCACAAAATGAAATTGAGGAGCGAACCAAGAAGACAACTTCCTTAGTCAGAGGAAAAAAAAAACAAAGAAATACTTCCAAAGTGATAAAGAAATTCAAGAAGTCTTTGGATTAGGGATTTGGGGGTGGGAAATGGATTTGGGAGATTGAATTCCATTTTGCCTTTGTAGTGAATGCAAATCCAAGGATTGGAAAAGGAGGTTGACAAATCTTTATGGCAGAGAGATTTGCAGCTATACACATACCATACCAAGTACTAACAACAATTTGAAGAAAAAAATAAAGATAATAGTAATAACTTACAACAACACCAAAAATGCTCCCATCACCACTACTACCATATTCGCATTTTCAACACTCCCAACTGTCCACCACCACCACCACCATTGCTGCCACCACCCTTCAACACCCCTAATGACCATTCACTACCATCATTATCACTGTCACTTTCAATGTCCAGATATCATCACGACTGTTGCAACCTTCACCACCATCACAGCCACTAATACTACCTCCCATCAACTTGTCACCTCTTTTGAACTTTCATTACCACCATCACCATTTCACTTTCAACATTCATAATTTCATACTTAACGCTACCATCACAATCTATAAAACCACGACCACCTTCAATGACCTGTAACTACAACTACCACATACATGACAGGCATATGCAAGCGCGCACACGCGCACACACACACACACACACACACACAGAGGAGCAAGCACGGCACACACGCACACAAAGAAAGGGAGAGAGCACCATTCACCTGTTGATTAAGGTTCTCAGTCTTGTCCACCAAAAGCTCAATCTTTTCTCCTCTATCTAGAACCTACATCCCAATGCGAGATGAACATCACGTTTGAGATTTAATGATTTATTCCATAGTCCATGAACGAGTAATAAAAAGGCATCTTATGCAACATAAATCAATGCCTAACAAAATGATAGCATTCTTTATTTTTCTAATTTCTCTACTTCACAAGGAGATGTTGTAGCATTACGTCAAAAAGGCAAGCAAATGATGTAGCTAAACAACACATCCGTACCTTTTCAATATTCTCCATCATAACACCTTTAACTTCTGAAACCTGAGCCTTCACCTTCGCAAGCTTGCTTATCTCTTCAGGATGATCAACACAGTACTGCATATGTTCCTTCAATCTTGAACTGCAATGAAGAGTACACCATATCAGCAACTATAACAAGACAAGATCTTCCAAAGCATGTCCTTCACGGTCATAATCAGAGTAAAATACCCAAATTCCTTGTTAAGGCTGTTAGCAGGAGCTGTGGAAGCCTTTCCACCATCATATCTTGTCACGAAATCATCCTTGATACGCTCCAGAAATGCCATAGGAACCTGTCTTCCAACTGATTCATCTGCAACTACACAATATGCTGCAACATCGAATAATCAGTAAAACTACTTACAGATTAAGAATATAATAATTTGCAAACTGAAAATACAAAGAATTGGAATGGTTTGCAAAAGAGATTACGAACAAAAAAGAAAAGAAAAAAGAACTCCCCAGAGATTCTATTTCAAACTTTCTACACGTTGACTTAAACTAAATGCATTAGGAAGAAATTGAGAATCAAAAACTTCCAGCAGTCCATTTAATATACACAATTAAGCATGCATCTAAATCAAGTACATTGAACAAATAACCTGAACAAGTGGAAACTTTAGCTATTCTCACTGTTTTGGTTATAAAATAATATACTCTAAACATCATCAATTTTTTCATTCTGCACGACACTAGTGGAGCAACTCATCTCTCTTCTGCTGTACATGCTTTTATACTTTGCTAGGAAAGAAGCATTTGAGGTAGGCATCAAGAAAAGAAAGGGAATACAATATATATATATATATATATATATATAAGAGATCTAGTGAGCATATGCGCACTTTAACTAAAGTCAGCAAATAACACAAGCCCTTGGATTCCCATTCACTTAATGGAAGATTCATCTCAAGATTCCAATCCAAGGGTTTGTGTTCTTTGCTTACTTTAGCTTAAAGTGCGCATATGCTCACTAGAACATTTTTCTATATATATTCTTTTCAAAATTGGAGAGAATTTTGATATAATGAGATGAGAGATCATAACTTCTATCCCAAATTTTTCATAAATCAATTGCAAAAGTGTCAACAGTTACATTTCCGACATAAATATCCAAACTTAATCCTAAAGAACCACCTTAGCATTCGCTAGACATCTTTTTTGTTCCGTTTCAGCTCCTTGTGGAAAGGCCTTGGCAAGCTCTATTAGTTTCCTAGTCATTGGCCTAGGAGTCCAGGAAATTGTTTGATGTATATTTCATACATAACATGTCATGCATAGTATGTACTATAGTGTTGGGCGTCATACAAATATTTACAAAAAAGATGTATGTAAACGAGGATAGAAGTATTGATTTCATTTTTTTCTTCTTTTAATGTTATTTTATTTTATTAACCAGGCAAATATCTAACATCTAAAAGATATAAATCTGGTAACTGGCACACACTCATTCAATTTATGTTGGTTTTTAAGAGAGAGAGAGAATTATCATATTGTAAATAATTATATATAATAATTGTATAGCACAACAAGCCATGTACCAAACATTTGGAGTCAGCTTTGTGATTATTTGACAAGTAGAAAAATATGATTCATTGGTTATGTAGTTAAAACTCATGCAGCAAAGTAAAACCCATCAATTCACCAAGACTAGGAAAGAGTCATAAAGAAAAGGACACACCCCTTTTTAACAACTATGGTGGTAATGAGTTGAGTTTTATGATGATTGTCCTCAAATTTATCCAATAGGAAGGATGGAAAACTAATAGTTTGTTTGTTTCTTCTTTCTACTAATTATCTTTATGTTCAAACATATCTTCTTTGTGAACAATTCATTTACAATTTTCAAAAATGATACAAAGGGATGTCTTTTGAACGATGTATGTGTTGCTACATGATACAATATATTAATATGTATATAAATATATATTTTGTTAATGTTTAGAATTTGCTATGTCAGCGTGTCCGTGTTTGTGTCGTGTTGTCATTGGTCAAGATTTTGTATATGTGCTTCTTCAATTATAAAACACTCTTTAGAATAGTATTAATTCAAATCTTATACATTAGTATGGTATAACAACAGAGTAAAGCAAGTTGTAAACTTATTTGTCATAGGATATGTGGTCCACAACATATTCTGATTTCTTAATTATTCTAATTTTTCAATATTTTTTTATATCACAGTGCATCAACTAACTCCCAAATGACGCCTTCTAGCTTGATGCATTCAAGATTCCCGGTAATGAACTTTCCATTCTACATTGTGTGTGTGTGTGTGTGTGTGTGTGTGTGTATAGAGAGAGAGAGAGATTGCTTGGTGAACTTGTATGTTTTTTTTATTACAAAAAGTAGCAATAAAATTACGATAATAAACAAAGAAATGCATTTGTGAAATAATAAAATAAAATTACATTAAATAACAGTTAACAATACAAATCATAACAAACT
This sequence comes from Hamamelis virginiana, assembly GCA_017140935.1. Classification (NCBI taxonomy): domain Eukaryota; kingdom Viridiplantae; phylum Streptophyta; class Magnoliopsida; order Saxifragales; family Hamamelidaceae; genus Hamamelis; species Hamamelis virginiana. Next base: position 23,655 of record JAESVK010001123.1, read on the forward strand.
AAGAAATGCATTTGTGAAATAAAATAAACTATGTTATATTGATATAATCATGGAATATCTTGAATGACCAGGGTGAACATTTATAAACTTCGGTTCCCATAGACAAACGTAAACTCCCCATATGATGGATAGATAAATAGAAAACATTAGATGTGACGTTGAAGAAATTCAACCAAAACAGACCAAAATCTCCAAAGAAAACACAAATTAATAAAATTCAATGAAAAATCCTTTTTCTAGCAAAATAGTAAATACAGATTTGATCACCTGTGGGATGTCCCATTTTTCTGATTTACGGGACAAATGAATGTTAGCCATGGGATGATATTTAAATGGCTGAGATCTTATATGAGGAGAGAGAATGATAAAGGCAAGTATTGGAAGTCAAAAGCAACTAAAAGTGTAGTAAATATGCCACGGTTCACGCGCGACTGAACCAAAACCAAACAAATGTTCTCAAAAAAAAAAAAAAAAACCAATAAGAGTAGCGAAGGGTAGTGAGCACACTTCCATGATCAAAGGAATGTTAACAAAGTATCAGCAGTTTCTATCCAAAGAAAGCCCCAACAAATTAAAGTCCCATTTTCCAGTCAAGGTTGCATCGGTAGTCTCCTGTGCACTTCTTCTTCTCCCCTTTTTTTTTTTTGTAAGAAAACCTGTGCACTTCATTATAATAACAAAAGCGCATAGGTACCATATCTGGTCTCAATTGCCCCATTTGCCATTGGAAGAATTAAAGAAAGACCTAGTAGGAATGCGAAAAATGAAATCAAATAGATGTACTTTTGTTGCCTCCTCTCTTTAGAACCTAAAACAAATTTGAGGAATGAGGAAGGGGAAAAGGGTAGCACCAAATAACTTGAATGCAAACGAAATGAATCATATAAGTTTCTTTGAGCTGTAGGAAGGGGCAAAAGGTAGTAAGTACACGTTTCTTGATTCGAGCCTAAAGTTGCATCAAATGCTACAAATTCATTTACAATCTAACAGCTGTTTATTCTCATTTAGGATCCAATGTTCCAAAAATTGAAACAAAAAATTTTCACCTAAGACTCTACCATCCCACATGAACGAAGAACAAACCCAAAGTTTAATTTGGGATCTGAAATGAAGGACTCAAAGAATGCCTCACTGAAAGAGGGAGATCTCTAGGATCACTTACTCTTCAAAATAAAAATACTTAAGAATACTCCAAACTAAGTAGAGATTGAACATAGCAGTCTACACAAAATATGGTTACGCCTTATTGTAGAAATCACTTTGTTATTAATACAAGAATGTACATCTGCTGGCTGCTGCCCCTGGCCTGAGATAGAGGATGGAATAAACGATTTGAGGACTTGAGCTTGAGCCATGCCGAACTAACCAGAGCCTCGTCAGAACATCACCAGCACCAGCGACTGTGATGTCACGTGTGGGTGGTAAGGGCTTTTGAGAGAGGTTTGTGAGGTTGCCAATGGAGAGAGAAATGCACGAAGAGAGAAGGATTTGTTTGGTTTTGGTTCAGCTGTGCATGGACCGAGGCATATTTACTGCACTGTTGGTTGCTTTTGGCTCCCAATACTTGCCTTTATAATTCTCTCTCCTCAAATAAGATCTCAGCCATTTAAAAATCATCCCATGGCTAACATTCATTTGTCCCGTAAATCAGCCATATGGGACATCCCGCATGTGATCAAATCTGATAATATATATATATATATATACAGAGGTGCTATGGTCATGTGCACCTGATGCATCTTGCATCAAATGCCCTCTTGTAGACCCACTTGCACTGTAAATTTTGGAAAACTGATAGATGGATTAGATCCAAAAATCGCAGTGATCCAATGGTTGGTTTCTGAGAAAACTGACTGCTAAAAAATGATAACATTTTAAAGAACAAGAAAGTCATAGTTTTTCAAAGTTACATTTTTCAAAAACCAACCGTTGGATCAGTGTGATTTTTGGTAGACATAACATACATGATAGGAGTATCTAATCCAACAGTCAATTTTTCAAAATTTTCATTGCAAGTGGATCTACAAGAGGGCACCTGATGCAAGAAGCATCACGTGCATCTGATATTAGAAGTTCTGTATATATATATATATAGAGAGAGAGAGAGAGAGAGGTGCTATGGTCAGGTGCACTTGATGCAAGATGCATCAGGTGCTCTCTTGTAGAGTTACTTGCTGCGCAAATTTCGGAAAACTGACCATTGGATAAGATACCCCTAATGTATATCATGCCTGCCAAAAATCACAGTGATCCAACGGTTGGTTTATGAGAAAATTGACCGCTAAAAAATATAACGTTTTTAAGAACAAAAAGTTACAGTTTTCAAAGTTACATTTTTCAAAAACCAACCGTTGGATTACTGTGATTTTTGGCAGACATGACATACATTATAGGAGTATCTAATCCAACGGTCATTTTTTCAAAAATATTACTGTAAGTAGCTCTACAAGGGGACACCTGATACTTCTAGCATCAGGTGCACCTGATACTAGAAGTTCTGTATATATATATATGCGTGTGTGTGTGTGTGTGCGCGCGCAAAACTTCCAAAATTATGTAAAATTGAAGAATATTTGAAAATCATACAAAATCTTTTGATCTTTTTTTTTGTTCATATCTTCCGACCCCAGCAACCCCCATATTCTTTTGGAATGTAGCAAAGACCTTTGCCCATCGAAAATTATTACTGCTCGAATTTTCGAGAAAAACTTATTTCTTTTTCTTATTCTCTTCTCTGTTCAATAATTTTCCCCCATAAAGAAAAAGAATACAGAAAAATGTTGGGCAACCATTTTAACCTGCATCACATCATTCCAAAGGAGCCTATTTGTCAATGAAGATCTTCAATTTGGATTATTATACTAGGGTGATGAGACCACACTTCGAATAGCATATGAGTGTCCTTGAGGTAACTGTAGAAGAATAGAATCCACTCTATCCCACATCGCCTAAATAAAAGGCTTGTTATGGCTTCATATACTTGCATAGGGCCCTCCACCTACAAGATTAGGCTTTTAGGTTGGAAACTTAACATGGTATCAAAGCATTGGTTATCAATGTGGCAAGGCCCAAATGAGCCTGCACATGAGGGGGAGTGTAGAAGAATAGAATCCACTCTATCCAACATCCCCTAAATAAAAGGCTTGCTATGGCTTCATATACCTATATTGGGCCCTCCACCTAAAAGCTTAGGCTTTTAGGTTGTAAACTTAACTGTAACATCCCACCAATGCAATCCAAATCTTTCAATGAAATTCCTGTCCAACACACAATGGACATTTATTCAACAACCAAGTAGCAATAGGGTATAATATGTTGACTCTATCAGCCAAAATGGACACCATAGTGCTTCTAACTGAGAATGATACATTGTATATGAAGTAAGATAATCAGAATGCCACAAATCAAAGAAAGTCTCATAATATTTGGAAGACATGAGTTGGGAGCATTTCAATCTTCACATAATTCTTCACTTGTTAATTCAGAAACAAAATGCTTGAATAGTATAATTAGCATCACGGTAACACCAATGGATGATCAGGTTCAAATCCCTATTATAGCTATTAAACTATATGCATTGCTAACATCCTCTTTAACGCCCACATCAATACCTACTATAAAAAAGAAATCAAATTTACTTAGCAAAGTCTAAGCTAATGGTAAACTACTTCATGTTAATTATTAGCATCTTCTTAAAAACAAAAGCATTGGTTTTCCATTACTGGTAAAACTTAAGATCTCATGAAAGTAATAAAGAAACAACAATGGCTACCACACTTAGCCAATTTACAATCAAGAAAAGAAAATCGCTTCTGCTACGTTCACTTGCTCAAAAACAAAAGGAAAGAAAGAAAAGGAAATTATACAAAATAAAATAGATTTTTTTGGTTCCCAAAATAACCCAGTTTTTTTCATCTTCTTTTTTTTTTATTTTTTCCTTTTTTTTCACAATTACTTGGCTGATTCAAGTTGAACTCATGAATTTTTTTATTATTTTTTTTTTTTAATAAAGGAAATAGCAGAAAATATAAGACTTTTAAATTTCTTTTCCCTTTTTTTTTTTTTTTTTTTTTTTTTGGCAGGGCCACCGGAGTGGGTGTTTAAAGTTTAAACAGAGCCATCAGGCACCATTTCTTTGGTTATTGAGAGACTATTGATTAAAAAAAAAAGCTTAAAATTTTTCATATTTTGCATTATTTTGGACTGAGAAAAGAAAACCAACAAATAATTAAATAATTGAACAAAGTACATAATAACTCCACACAAGTGAAACTATTATGCTATTGTGATTTGTTGAACTGAGCTTTTCGAATTTTCGAAATGAAAAACAAATAAAAGATAAAATCCGAATTTTTTTTACTTTTCTTTCTCAGTAAGCAAACAGAAATTTATGGAAAAAAATTGAAATGTGAAAATCAAAGCAGATCACGGTAGAAACACTCGCTATCCAATATAATTTAGTTGAGCTTAGGTTTTTCTTTTTTTTTTTTCTTTTTTTGCATAACGGAAAACAGGGGATTGAGAGAGAGAGAGCACAATAGAAACACTCACTATCATATATAATTTAGTTGAGCTTAGTGTATTTTTTTTATTTTTTATTTTTTATTTTTTTTTTTGGTGCATATTGGAAAAACATAAAATAATAAAAAATAAAAAAGCACTAACATATAATATAGATTCAAATTTTCTTTCTTTTATTTTCCTCCATTTTTTCCGCAACTAAATAGAACATATTGTAAACAAACCAGAAAATTGAAATCAAAACAGATCATCATAGAAGCATTCACAATTTCATTTGGCTTGGTTGAGTTTACTTTTTCCATTATGGAAAAAGTATTCTCTCAATTTCCTCCGCCCTCTCAGCAACCAAACTGAGAATTAATTCAGTATAGTCAAGTGTTATTCATTTTGGAAAACCAAAACAACATAAAACCCAACATCCTCAAACAAGAAGCTATAAAACAAATCAAAATGTTGAAACAAAAACAGATCATCATAAAAAGACTCACAATTGTTGTTAATGTATGTTAGGCCCATGGCCTGTAGAGCCTATTGTACTACTACAGTACTACTTTACTTCTATACTACACTTGTACAGTTGTATGTACTACAGTTTCCACCTACCACCACCTCTATAAATAGGATCTCTTCTACATATTATAATCAATTCAACTCAATAAAACATGCCGAGTACACATATTCTCTCTCTTACCTTCATCTTTGATAATACTTGTATTTAAGTTTGGTTCTAGATTTATTTCATTATAGAAAACAGAAAAAGGAGCAAAACGCATAGATTAAAATATTTAGTTTTCTATTATTTTCCTCAGCTTCCTCGTCAAGTAAATAGAGAATTAGAGTTAAAGTGGACTAAGCCAGATTCAGTCATTCCGTGAAACCAAAACAACACAAAATGTAAGATCCAAAATTTTATTTTCTTTTCATTTCCTCCATTGTCTCGGTAACCAAACAAAGACAATATCAAAATCAAAGCAGAGTGCTATAAAAATAAATTTTAAAAAATAAGAAAATAAAAACAGCACTTACTGTAACCATTGTCGACGAGGTAATTGAAGGTATGACCATCGCAATTGTAAGTGAATTTGTTGTTGGTGGTAGGGAGTTTCTGAAGGCATTGAAAGGC
>JAESVK010001123.1:106881-134642 GCA_017140935.1 Hamamelis virginiana
AAGTTGACTAGAAATGCAATTTCTAGTAATGAGTTGAAAACTCTCAAATTTTTTATGATAATTGGAAATGAAATTTCCAAAAGGATTGAAAATCCTTGAGATAACTAGAAGTGAGACTTCCAGGAAAAGAGAATTTGAAGCGAAGCTTTCAAAATAATTTTGATAATTGGTTTGATTATCCCTATTTTGTTGTGTCAAAAATGGGACGTCATTGTTTTCGTTGATATTCACTAGCGAAGCCATGAACATCAACGAGGGGCTTCTGTAGACATCCATTTTTTACCATGAGTATGGTCATGACTGGTTGCCTATGTTTAGAAATGAAATAGCGTGTCAAAACCCTAAGTTCCCAGTTTTACCCCTTGTGGGTAATTAGATAGATGTCATTATCACATGTGTGTTTTTAGGTCAGATTGAGTTGGTTCTTTTTGCATTAGGTTTTTAGAGAGTCTAGGAACATCCCTGCAAATTTTCATGACATTCCGAGCCAGGCTTGATAGAAAATAAGGCCTTTTGTGACTGAAGGACAGTTTGGTCCTTTAAATCACAAAAGCCTTGAATGACTATCGATCTTGTCTCGAATGGTCTCGAGGCTTTGGCATAGATATTCAAAGTGTGTTTGGTAGCTAAGTTGATCAATGACAAGATCTGTGGAGCCTTCTGGCTCATGATTGGCTCTTGAAGCTCGAAAGGCCCTTTCAAAGCCCAGATTAGGGTTTCGACTGGGATTCGATATTTTTATCAAACCAAAGCCTTCAAAGTCTTCAAAAAACTTTCCTAAAACATTTTAAAACTTGTTTTAAGAAGAAGAAATGATTTCGAAAGCAATCGGTTAGCAAATTTCAAAACCCTAATTTGAGCCCGGCAGGCCCTAAACAGCTAATCGGTCAACTTTTCCCTAAACCTTTGACCTCGATCAATGCATTTTCACTTCAAACACTTCTTAAAACATGGAGAATCGAATCACGATCGTTTTGGCGCTTGAATCGTCAAATTTGGACTTAAAACAGACCCGAAAAGCCGAAAAAAAGCCGAAACCGGGTCAAAACGGGCTGAGGTAGGTCAACACATGCCAAAAATAGCATGGAGGACCGATGGCCGTCTACCTATGGACGGCCAACCGTCCTAGGGTGGACAGTTGTCGATCCCCTCAGTCAATAAATGCCAGTTTTGAGTATTTTTTCTGCCCGGGACTCTTCCAAGCCCTGCCATGTGTCCAGTTCGGCCATGGGGACTTTTGGATGAGTATGAACACCTTAGAAGACTGATTTTGAGCCCTTGGATCATTCCTAGGAGATTTAAACTCAACCATTGATCAAACTCAGGCCTCCCTATAAATAGAGGGCCCTGAAATCAGTTACAACACACAGAATAAGCTTTAGAGAGCTAGCTTGGAGAGTAGAGGCTTGAGCAATTGCACAAGCTTCCCCCCATAGCACTCTAGCTTAATTTTTAAAGTTCTTGAGATCCTTGGTGTCCTTGGAGCTTGAGAAGAAGGCTTGGAGCTTGAGGAGAAAGCTTGAAGCAAGGAGGCAGAGAAAAAGGTTAGTCTTTTAAAGCTCTTTTGTAGTTTTCTTTTCTTCTTCTTTCTCTTTTATGATCATGCTAGATTAGGTTTTATTTTCTTAGTATATAGGGTTTAGATCATTGTTAGTATAAGGTTTAGTTCATTATTAGTATGCATAGTTTAGGTTTTTTATGTATGATAGGCTAGTTTATCTTTCATATGTATATGCATATTTCTCTTCTTCTATTCTTCTTTAATGATATCATATTAGGATTGGTTATTTAGGATTAAGTTCATGCATGTTTAAGTATTTTAGGTTAGTAATCATGTTAGGCTAGTTTATAAATCATATGCTAGTATTTTTAAGATAGATTTGTATTGTCCATATTAGGTTGTTAGTTTATTCAAGTTAAGTATTAGTATTATTCTTATTATGATTTATTTTTTATCATTTGGGATGTTTGATTGATATATAAAAATGTGTTCGAGGGAGCATGCAAAGGTAAGTGACCTAAAAGTGCACTAAAACTCATTTTTTAGGCCAAAATCAACATAGAAACATGCCTAAGTTCACATAGTTAACTTAGATTTGCATTTAGGACATTTTCATGGATTATTTGCACTCTTGATTATTTATTTTATTTATTTTCCAGAAATTTCAGCATGCATATCATAGTGTTTTAGGTATCTAGACTAACCTAGGATTAGCTAGAAACCCTAGGATTAGGGGGGTCATTTGACCCCACTTAGGACTCTTCTTTGTTGTAAGAATTACAATAAGAATAGAGTTCTATTTTACCTAGGATTCTACTTCGAGAACAATTCTAAAAGTGATTTTGAAAGAATTCAAAATGGAATGAAATTCCATCTCTCATGAACAAGTGTTTTGATCAAACTCAAACTCTCGAAGCTAGAGTCCAGGATAAGATAGAATATCTACGATTATGTGGTTTGTTACAATAGGAGAGTCCTATGTAATCGAACTACGTGGACTTTGATATTTGTCAAGCAATTGATAAGGTACGTAGGCAGTCAATAGGGCGCAAGTCCAATCTTAGGTTGACTTCTAGTCTCCTAAGATCCTTAGGATTGTGTATAATTTTTGTACTATATATTATTATTATTTAGTATTATATATCATATTTTGTGGTTGATTAGATAAATAGCAATGTTTTGATAAGATTTTGATAAAGCCCAAACTTAATTAGGAGACCTTTAATTAGGGAGAGGAGGGTGCCTACAAGGAGTTCCTTGGAACCTTCCCACTTCGTAACCTAGCCCCCGAATCCAACTTTGATTCGAAAGACCATGCTTTTCCAAAATATGGGGTCAATGTTTTATTGAAAATAAAACTCTTTTTGTGGTTTCCTTGTTCCCTAAAAATAAGGTGGCGACTCCTAGTTTTTACAAACTCTTATCCTTTTTCAAAAACCCTATCTTGAGTGGATAATAGAGAAGGATAAATGTGGATAATAGAGAAGGATAAATCGAGATGGATAAACATCATCCACAATCCACTCAAGATAAATACCTCCCCAAAAGTGAACGAGAGGGCCTCCCGATCCACGTTGGCTGGTTCACAACGACTCCTAGTTTTTTACAAACTCTTATCCTTTTTCAAAAACCCTATCTTGAGTGGATAATAGAGAAGGATAAACGTGGATAATAGAGAAGGATAATAGAGAAGGATAAATCGAGACGGATAAACATCATCCACAATCCACTCAAGATAAACACCCCCAAAAGTGAACGAGAGGCCTCCCGATCTAGGTTGGCTGGTTCACACTAGGATGATCCTAAATGCAACTTACTAACATGTTTTCATTATGCATGTATGAAAATAACAACAAAAGTAACACAATGGCAGAAACTTACCTTGTGCAATCGCTCCATCGTCCACAACTGTATATCACAAACAATGATGCATAAAATAATAACATAAACCTAAGCATGCATGAACATGAATTCTAAACATGTATGCATAAGAAATAATGAACCCTAGAGCTAACATGCATAAGGACATGAAATAATAAACCCTAAAGCGATCATGCATATGAACATGTAATAACCCTAAGCTACCATGCATACCTATCACGCTACTACATATGAGGAAAAAAAAAAACTTAAAATTATTCCCTCGTGCTAGTAAACTAGAAGAAAACTCATTCTAGAGAACTAGAAGAGAGAGAAACTCATTATAGAGAATTGGAAGAGAAGAAGAAAAATATTAAACTAGAAGAAGAAGAGAAATAAATATCTTCAAGGCTGCTGGAAATCTCCATTAAGCCTCTTCTCTTTGTACTAGAGAGTTTCTCAAAAGCTGAATGAGAATTTAATCCAAAACAATGAAGAGAGGACCCCTATTTATAGATTTTTGGCTCAAGATAAAATTTAATCCAAATGATTCAAGGGCTATTGAGTCTCCCAAGGATCATAGTAATCAGATTAGGTAAAAAAAAAGTGAAAAGAAGTCGGATTAAAAGTGGATAAAGTCCAAAATAAATCAAGAACTCGAAGTTGGAGTCAAACTAGGGCAACTGGGTTTGATGGCCATCCAGCCCAGGACGGTTGGCCATCCGGCCCTAGACAGTTGGTCATCCTAGCTTGGACGGTCATCAGAGCTATTTCCTAAGTTTGGTCGATTTTGAATTTGTAGGACTCTTCAACTTGTTTTTACCATATCTTCTTCATTTTTTTTAATCCAAATTAAATAATTCAAAAGCCTAAACAACCAGGAATTCATCCTCTATGTTTCTAGAACGGTTTGAGACTAAAAATAATTAACCAAAGTCAAATGGTTGGGTTAAATCAAACTAGTTAGCAGTTATGAGCATTTTACTTAAATTAGGGTTTTAAAAATCCACTAACCAATTGGTTTAGAAATAAAGTGCCACTTCTTAAAACATGTTTTGAAAACATTTTAAGTTTATAAAAACATTAATTTTGGAAAACGATTTACTATGGTCAAATTGGGTCAAAACCCTATAGATGGTCAATTGTCCACTATGAACCATTATGAACCAAATCACTCTCGAACTATGCCAATGCTTGAATCAATCTTCTAATTAGACTCTAAACATCCATACAATCCCAATGAAACAAACCGAGACGAATTTGGAGGTCAAAATGAAATTATGTGAGAAAAAATGACAGTTCTACCCTTACAGTCGCAAAAGTTCTCATTACCTATCGAGCTTCGATTGGAATGACATGAAATTTGATATAGACACTCCTAGACTTATTAGAAACTAAATGCAAAAGGAATCACCCAATTCCGACATGAAAACCTACATGAAATGATAGACTTTATTTACGTAAGGAAAATGGTAATTTAGGAAACTAAGGTTTTGAGGCCTATTCCTCCAAAAATGATTGGTTATTCTCGACCAATAGAACATGAAAATGATGACTTATATCTTATAAGTAAAAAATGAGGTGTCTACAGTGTGCAAAAGGACGTGTCACTTGCAATCCTCAACCTCAGCCCACACTTTGCCCCCACTCTTTATCTCTTTTCATTTTCTCTCTCAGAACTCAGGATTCTTTGCTTTCGTTACAACCCCTTTTGTTTTTATTTTCAGTTATTTTACCCTTTCACTTTGATTTTTATATAGACACTGTTTTACAGAGAGAAAAATTGAGAAATGCAAGAACCAAGCCTATGAATATTAATCGGTGGTGGTGGAGGTGTAATTGGTGGTTTAAGCGGCGAAGTATCGGTATCAAGTGATCAACATTGCCAACTCAAGGCTGAGATAATAGAGTCGAGTGGAGTTTTATTCTCCCAAATCTGCTATTTTCTCTAATCTAAAACATGTGGGTTTTGATTTTTTTTTTTTCATCTAATTTCACTTAGGCTAGAAGCATAAAACACCTAGGCATCCAAACGGTGTGGTTTCGAGTTAAAAAAAAAAAAAAAACGGAACGTCGTGTAAGCTGTCTGCCTGCTAAAACGGTAATGTTAGTGCATGAGCCATTCTCTGCCGCTAGATTTGGTAAAAAAAATGACGTATTAGCATTGCAATTAAACCATAATAGATGCTAGTAGGCAAAGATCTAAACGCGGTCAGTAACAAAACACTATCTTTCTCTCCGAGTGACTGATGTAAGAAAATTTTACCTTCTACGTATATTAGAAACCTTACAAGATGGCCTTCGCATCTGTCATCCATGGAAGAACGATGGCTCATGAATAGTGGTAAAGAAAACTAAAGAGAGAAATAAAGGGTAAAAGGGCTTTGAGCGAAAACCCATTTGTAGGGATGTAAATGGATCAAATCATAATTGGTTTTGAAATTTTTGGAGGGTTTTGAGATATGTGTTTTGGTTGAAAATGAAGAGAGATTGATGGGTTTGTGTTTGATACTTCGATTCTTGCTTCTTCTCTTTCTCTCTGGTTTTGGGGTTGGGTTTGTGGAGTGTGGGTTTGTGATTATTGTTTTGGATTGTAAGGGGGGAGAGATAGAAAGAGGAAATTTGGAAAATAAGGAGTAATTGAAGCTTAAAATGAAGCTATAAAAGCATAATTATTAGAAGAAGTCGAAAAAGATCGAACCAAACAATATAGAAACTCTAACTAGGATTTAAGGAAAAAAAAACTATCCAAATCTCGAATTTCCATAACAGTCAACTTGGAGCACCTTTTTTGCCCTACCAGATGCCCGTTTTACGAAATATTATGAAAAACAAAGTTGTAGATATTTAAGTCATCTTTCTAACACATCAAACGTCACCTCTATTAGACATCTGATTCAAAATATATGGCCAAAATACCAAGACTAGTCAAATCTCTACTTTCAGCCAAAGTTAGGGTTCACAAAAAAACAAACCCTAGAGGCACTATCCACCATGATTGAATGCTATTGGGAGAAAGAGGGACTATTTTAAACACTAAAAATAGTAACTGTCATGAAAAAATAAAATCCCAAAACCCCAATATTCATATGTGAATGTCACATATGGAATAAAATTCTTCATATATTCTATCATCAAACACATCAATCATGTATTCTATCATCAAAGCATGATAACAAGTAACATAAAATCATTATAATCAACATGATAAAAATATACATAGTCCATGGGCATCCATTAGATTGATTAAATAATCATCCACCATGATTAAAATAAAAAAAACCCTAGATCAGTTATAAACAAAGTGTTACCCATAAGGTGGCTCTGATATCAATTGTTAGAACTAATTCCAATCGAAAGCAAGTTTTTAAAAATTTCTAGCACCTTTCTCATGGTATCACAAAGTTTACAAGTCACTAAGTTTAAGGTTTTGTACCTTTAGGGCTTGGTAGAACCCTTTGGAGAAGAAAGATGTAGTGGAACACCAAAAGCTTGATCTCCTAGCTTTCTTCATTCCTATGACTCTTGGGAACTAAGAGAGCTTGAGATGGTGGGATCTCCAATACAAGACTAAAGAGAGAGCCTCCAAGCATGCATATGGCTAGGGGAATTTAATAGCCTTTTTATAATGTTCTCTTAATCCCATTATGTGGGAACCTAAAAATTTTAAATTTCTAATTATGTGTTTAAGTGTTAAAATAGTATATTACATGCTAATTGATACGTGTTTATGTGTTATATATTAGTTAATAATGTGATAAGTGAAATGAAGTAAATGTGCTTTTGAAATATTTGGGAAGTGTAGGTTAATAAAGAAGGTAGTTTTTAAGAAAATATGGGTGATTAGCAAAAGAAATAATTTGATTTAAGTAAAGGGATATGTGAAATTACAAAATTAATTAAAACAATTTAAGAAATGACATTTATATCCTAAAACCATAATTTAAAAGACAAGTTTGAATCTTGTCTTGAATATTTGGGAAGCTTCGTGAAAAGGGAGAGAGTTGAGAGCCGAGAGAGAGAAGCTAGGAGCAAGGGAGCACCAAAACTTTGTTGGATTTTCTCTAGAAATCATCTCGTCATCGGTGTAGGTACGCTATATAGCTCATCTTCTTCTTCATCTATTTTCTTTTTCGTTTTGGAATCAAACCCATAAAATGGGTTTTTCGAATGGGTTTATTGAATTCGTGAGGATTTGAGTGATGAGAAGTTTAGATCAGCTGATTTAAGGTGTTTGGGATTATGTTTTGTTGGTTTGTTGAGAGATTTGGAGTTAATTTTGAATATATTCTTCAAAATGAGTTTATATGGGTTTTACGCCTAAAACTTTGTGGTTTTCGTATTTTAAACGTCGGATCTTGGGATTTTTGAAAGAATCAAAGTTCTATGGGTTTATTTGGTGTAAAACTGGTGATTGAACGGTTGGATTTTGGTTTGAAAAGGATTTGGAAAGGTTTTGAAAAGTTTGTGAAAAAGTGGGTATTGAACAAGCGAAGCGGTGGAAATCTGCTAGCTACTACCGGTAGTTACTATTTGTATTACTGGTAGTAGGCTAAAGTCGGTGTGGTGTGAGCAGGAAAGGCTCATTACCGATAATGCATATGTGCATTATCGGTAATTCCTTTATCAATAGTTACTAAATAGCGTATTACCGGTAATAAGGTTATCCTTGAATTCCTGCAAGTAGTCATTACCGATAATGGTAAATGGTATTACTGGTAATGGGGTCATTTTGCCTATTTTCTTGATTTCTTCATTTGCTTGTATCTTTTGCGTCGGGTATTCGTTTTGGGCATTCTTTATATGCACAGAAAGCTTATGAGATCTAGTTTCTAAATTTGGTGGTTTTGAAATCAAATTATATTTAGAGAGAGAGATATTTTAATAATACCAAATTTACCCTGTTATACTATTGTTAAATTTTACATGGTTATTTGTGTTTCTTTCTTGAAAAGTGAGTTATTAATGTTTATATATACATAATTATTGTACATTATTAATGCATCTTTATTATGATTGATAGGTGATACTCAAAGCTAGTCCTATCTTCGATAAATTGTATAAAGTATCTTTAATTCAGCCTTAAAGGTAGGGAAACTTACAACTCTTGTTATAATTGATTATACCCGTATGATTGTGTTGTGATGAAATTGAAATGAAAGATTTGTGATATTAAGATTTCATTATATGATAATGTTTATTATTGTGTAAAGCATTGCATTATTGATTGAAAAATTGCAATCATAATAGGAACCTGGACTTGGCAGTACTGGCTTTTAAAATATAAAAATTGAGAAGAAAGTTGAAAAGTAATGAAATGTGAGAAAAAGATTGATAGATGCTCTTTATGGTTTATTTGAAAGCAGTACTTGCATAGGTGGAAGCAAAGAGGCTATATCGTGGTTGGTTTAAGTTGAAGAGATGTTGAGATGCCTAAAATTGGATCTTTCTATAGCGCTGCTTTGCTCACCTATTGGTTAAAGTAGTGTATCTTTCCTTTACCCACCTTGAGATACTTAGAATGGACATGGAATCATTATTCATTTTGCATTGCATTATATTATGAATTGAAAGTGGATTGTGATTGTATTAAGTTTATACAGTATAACTAATATAATGGGGTTATACGTTTACCTACTGAGCTTCGTTTGCTAGCTCACCCCTGCTTAATTGCAATTCCCCAGGTGAACGAATTAAGCCTTAGCTGCATGGAGACAGGATTGGAGGCATAATACTTAGAATTTTGAGGAATGGTTGTATATTTTTATTACACATTCCTTATACCGTTTTTATTTAATACCTTTAAATGTTGTAAATGTTGTACAGTTAAGTTTTATTTTATTTATCCTATTAAGCCAGGGTTGTTGGCTTATTTTGTTTTCTTTTTAAATCGCTAAGGACATTTGTATGACATGACATATGCACACCTTTGTGGATTTCTTTTGAGGTTATTATATAATTTAAATTGTTTCATCTCATTCTTAGTCTATTCGGATATAATGCATAATATCGTCATAGAACAGGTTTGGTACGTCACACATTAGGGTTAGGAATGAGGATCATTTGGGATTTTCGTGTTTTGCTCCAATTAATAATTATTTTAAACTATATAACTCTTATCCTTAAAACAACTATTAATTGGTTAATATCAACTCCACCAAATGGTATTAATTGCACTCCAAATTTTATAGAAATTATACAATGGCCTTGAACTTACTAAATCACTTCAATAAAACTCATCCACCAACCAATTTCCATAAGTGACCTAAGATTGATATCGAATTATTGTCACACCTAAAGCCACTTATATCTTAACTCCTTGAGACCTAATTGATGTTTCTATTAATTACTACACTTATGGTAAACACTTTATCATAGTGATAGATTAGGTTTATAGTGATTAAATATTAATTAGCTCAAAGGGACATTTACTTTCATAAGAAAGGGAAAATTCTATTTTAAGAATAAAGTGTTCCAAAACCCTCACATTTAACTACCCAAGATACCGAGCATATTGGCCTAGCAAGACTTCACCCATTGGTAAATTAAAGAAGAAAGCATAAAGGAATACAGTCCACTATTCTCTCAAGATTAAGAACTTATTGCTATATCATTTGTTAGCCTTGTGGCTTTAATCCAACTTTCTTGTATGATTTTGATGATAACAAACACTTGTCTTGTATTTCTAATCCTATCGATTTGAGTGTATATTTGCAAGATAGGAATTATGACGTCAAGGACTCAAGCTAGGAGCATATGAGCAACATTGATCAAGCAAAACACATAAGAGATTCAAGCACAAGAGAATAAAGCCCAAGTCATCTCATGGAACCTTCATTTGATTATTATCTTATGTATTTGAGTATCTTAGGAGTCTTTTGTAAAGCTCTTATGAGAATAATAAACTATGCTCAAAGATTTCCTTAGGTTGCCTATAAGCGATTTCAATTTAATATTTGGACTTGTAGGAATTTTGTTGAACCTTTAAGATGATCTTTAAGTACTTCTCAATTCCATTGAAAATAACCACTTGCCTTTGAATGCACAAAGAATTTGGTGCATCATCTTATGACGTTGCAATCGACATTAGTATGGTCTATTGGACCTAAGTTTTGAGCAAAACATGTTTTAAACTTGAAGGGAATTTATCTTTGGTTAAACACCCTTTGACTCGAAAGATTTGATTTGGAAAATTGCATTTTTACCTTGCCTACTGGTGTCAAAATGGATGGGCCGCCCATTTGGCTCACTGACCAGTTTATTAAGCATAGCACAGCTCGTTTTGATAAAATTAACAAAATTGCGTGCTATGAGATTTGATCCCCATACCTCTTTAAGATAAAAACTTTATAAAACAATTCCTTACCACTACGTTAAGTATGAGCTTGTGACACCTTACGGTGATAGATAATATTTAACTTAATTTTATTTAAATTCTTTAATAACCATTAAATATATATATAATAATATTTAGAAAAACCCATTATTGGATTAGACAAATTTCTTATGAATACCATGCTCGTAAAAAATTAGAGCAATCCAACGGTCAATTTTTAAATAATGATTATAGAAGATTAGTGATATTTTGAAGAACAAATTAGAAAAAATTTCATGTCGCTATTTTTAAAAAACCAACCATTGGATTACTGTGATTTTTGACAATATGATATTCATAAGAAGTTTGTTCAATTCAACAGTAGATTTTTAGAAATATCTTGTATAATTAGCCATACACATATGACTTGAGCTAGTAAATTACAAGGTCCACCTAGTATGAAGTTGAGTGAGGTTATTTGAGTAGAGTCAATCACCAATGACATTTAGGGAAACTCACCGTTGGATTAGATAAACACATTGCTTGAGTAGAGCCTTTTCACGAGTCTGTTCGGTATTTTTTATCTTATTTTTTCATTCATGAACTCACTAATTTTTTGAAAAGTAAAAAAAACTTATTTAATAGAAGTCACAAATTATCTTTTTTAATTAAGAATCTCATATATTCTAATTAAAATTATTATTTTTTGACAACAATCTTTAAATCTTTTTAATTTTACTATTCAATTGTAGTCAAATTAAAATTTGAAATCATAATTCATATAGAATAAGAAATTTTTTTTTCAATTATTCATAAATTTTAATGCTTTTTTTTTTTTTTACATTGTAACTAAAATATACTAAAGAGAATTACAAAAACAAAACAAAACAAAATTAATCTTAGTGGACCATTAGCTTAGTCCATTTGCCCGGTCTGATTTGGCAAATTAGCCCACACCAATATGATCCAATCCATTAGCCCCATCTGATCCAGTGTGTTAACTAAGTAGACCATTCTAATGGATCTAATCAGATAGGCCTTTTTTTCCGATCCGATCCAATACCTTAATGGACCCAGCTCGATCCGACCCAATAGCCCGATTACCCAATAACTTAATGGGCCAGCCCGGTCTGATTTGCCCATTTTGACACCACTAGCCTTGCCTAGTCAACTAGGCATTTGGGCTAGTCGACTAGAAGAAGGGCAGAATGTGTGTTTTGTTGAAAATGCCAACTAGTGGACTAATTCCTTTGGACTAGTCAACTAATTTATCACAAGTAGCTAAAATTCATGTTTTCACATAAACTAGTCAACTAATCACTTCGACTAATCGACTAATTGTGGCCGAGAAGCTACAGAATGAGTTTTTAACTCTTTCTAGTCGACTAATTTATTGGACTAGTCGACTAATGGATGTCCTGGAACTTCAACAGCTAGTTTGACTCTAAAAACACATTCCCTATTTTGCTCAAACTTGTTCCATTCTACCCCAACCTATCTTGATGACTTAGCAAAGGCCATTTGAGCTTTCAATCTCTATAAATATGTGCTAACCCAGATTTTTATATCATTATTGTTAGCCCTATGGCTTCAATCCTTAGTTATTTATTTATGAGTTTTGATGATAACAAACATTGTGTAATGATTATGCACATGTATACTTAACATTGAACATTATGTTGTGGTTTAATCTTTATTGGCAATTTACTTGTTATATCTCTTTTGGCACACATATTCCTGCATATTGATTGAATCAGGTTTTGAGCATTGTCCTTGGCCATCTATGTGTACCTATTCAATAAAGGAAACTGAAGATTTGTTCAAAGCCATCTTTGCCCATTCTTGCACAAGACAAAGAATTGAAGATTACAAGATATTTTTTATTCCTTGTGTAATTTTGGTTAGGACTCTTAATGTGTGAATCTCTCTTATAAGATTAAAACTAATTTGGCTTAGTTTAAAATTACCTTAAATTCTTGACCTGGTTTCAAACTTGGGAAAATCCTTTTGTATGACCAAATTTATTTCCAAATATTCTTGGGCTTTTCTTAAATCAAAATCTATCTTAAAATTCATAAAAAGTGCCTTATGGCCTTCCTTAGTTGACTAACCCCTTGTTGCTAGTCGACTAACTGCAAGACAGTAAGCATGTTTTATGAAATTATAAGCTAGTCGACTAATTCCTTGTGATTAGTCGACTAACAGTTTCTTAGTCGACTAATGCCTCCTGTCCTAGTCGACTAATCGAGCCCGAAGAATTTGTTCAAAGTGATTTTAAGTTGCTAGTCGACTAACCTTTCATTTACTAGTCGACTAACAAACCCAGTTTTCCAAAACTTATTGTTTTTAACTCTCTAGTCGACTACTCAAGCTGTCTTAGTCGACTAACCGACTCCGGACCTATTTTGTAAGTGCTTTTTAAAGGCTCTAGTCAACTAATTCTTTTGTGCTAGTCGACTAATGATGCTCTGCAAATCCTAACGGCTAGTTTTTACAACCCAAACGGCTATATTATTCTTCTCAACAGCTATATGATGATGAGAGCCTTTAAATACCATTTACACAAGTCTTGGACAAGTTAGTTATTTACTCCAAGTTATTTTGAAACACTTTTCTATTAAAATCCAATTTTGTTCATCAATTATTTGAGTGTTTCAAGCTCTTCAATATTCTTCTCTCTAAGCCAATACTAGTTCTTAATCTTGAGAGATATTAGTTTGAGCTCATATTGTATTTATCCACTCTTGAAGGAGTTCACATTTGTATTATTTCATTCATTATTGAATCTTGAGAGATTGTAAGGATTGTGAGAAAAATCCTAGTGGGTGAGTTGTCTTCCACCTTTGAAAGAAGTCAAGTTGTAAAGGTTTCTCCACCTTGAAGGAGTGTTTCTTAGTGGATTGAGAAATCCTCAAGACGGGGCTTTTGAGGCGTGGATATAGACGGAGATCGAACCACGTTAAAATTCTTGTGTTTGATTCTCTTTCTCTATATCTCTTGCATTTACTTTATTTGCTTGCTTATTAAATTGTTTACTTGTAATTCATATTGTCTTGATAATTTATCTTCAATTTGACTTTTTGAATTAAAATTTTGGAATTGGTTTTTATTTCATAAAGTTTGCTATACTCTATCACCCCCCCTCTAGAGTATATTTTGGGCCAACAATTATTTTATGTATTTTAAGAGAGTGACGTGGACTAAATTCATTATTTATTGCTATTTGGAAAAAAAAAAAACTTTTCAAAAATTACGATTGTGCCATTTTTTATATAAACCACCCCACCCCTTTTCATTTCCATTTTAAGTCGTAAGAAGAAGGGAGAGAGAGACATAGAGAGAGGAAGAGAGGGAGGAGCTTGTCGGAGGGTCGCTGGAGCCTATCAATGCCGCCATGTCGCCGGTGAAGGTAAGTTTTAGTTTTCTTGTTCAATACTCTTATTCTTCTTCTTATCTTTTTCTTTTCCTTACGGAGCCGTTTCTCGGGTTTTGGAGTTGGATTTTGAGGGGTTTTGTTGTGTAGTGTTTGGGGAAGAGTGGGTGGATGTTTGTGTGTCGTGTGAGTGTTGTTTTGAGGGTTTGTTGGTGTGTCTTGATGTAAGTTGATTTGGTTGGTGAGAAAATGGGTTTTGTGGGTTTTAAAGTATAAATCTTGGGTGATTTCTTGATCGGACCATTGGATTTTTGTAAAATTGAAGGATTTGTAGTTCTAGAGATTGTTTTATGATGGATATAAGGTTTGGGGTTGAGTTTTTGAGGTTTAGTTGGTGTTTGTGGAATTTGGGGTGGCTTGGACACTGTTGTTGCTTGGTTTTTAACTTTTTAGGTGTCCATTACCGATAATGCAGTAGTGCATTATCGGTAATGCACTTCCTCGATGGTGGGCAGCAAGGTGTCATTACCGATAGAGGGTTGACCCATTATCGGTAATGACTCTTTTTCAGCCCAAACCTCAATCGCATGTATCTTTTTCGTCCAAACTTCGTTTTGAGTGATCTTTATATGCTTAGAAAGCTTATAAAGTCTAGTTTATAATTATATTGGTTTTGAGGTCAAATTTTTTGAGGAGAGAGAAATATTTTGAAAATAGTAGGTTTGCCATTTTCGCGCACCCTTCATCTTCTTGGGTATATATCTCTCAAACCACTTGGCATTCGGCCACGAAATTCATTGTGGGGGTATCTAGACATGCTTGAGAATGTGTCCTAGAAGTCTCAAGGCTTTGGGGTTAGCCATCCCCAGTGTTTGGGGTTAAAAGGTTAGGCGTGAGTAGCGGTGAGATAGTGAATTGTATTTGTTTCAATGATTCGCTTGCGTTGTGCTTTGTTTTGATTTCTCTTTTGTATGAATTTTTTTTCCTTAGCCTTGGAAGGTCCATTTGCATTAGGTGCATTGAGCATTGCATTTGGGAGGCTCGTGGAGCCACAAAGGGTTGGAAAACACTGTTAAATTGAGGTAGGAATATGTAACCCTGTATTATTGATAATGATGCATTATTTTAGAATGCTTTACAAATGATATGACTTATATGTCTTTTTAAACTTCATTGTTTAACACATTGAGAAATAGATACATGAAATATATTGTTTTATGAATTGTTGAATTGTGTGGCATGTTTATGAAATAAAACCAAGGCATAATGTTGAAAGGTTTTAAAAGTACGTTTATATCTCCTGACAAACTATTTGACACTGTATATGACTTGTTTACAAATTGGGGAACGAACCCCTTTACCACATGTTTTACGAAAACACCAAAAAGGCATATAAGGACTATGTTTGTACGAAAGTGCTTGAAACATCTATTTTATGTTCGTATGCCAAATTTTTTGACTGGATTAATAAAAGGAAAAGAGATGAGGGTTATTTTGACTAGTTGTTCCCCTGACTTCGGTTTGAAGCACTTGTTTGTAAAATGAGACTATTTTGCATACATAGTGACTCAGAAATTGTTTTGAATGTGAATCATAAAGTGCCTTGTGATTTGTTTTAAAGTAACCGTGATGGCATATGAAATGTTTGTCTAAACTTGTATTTGAATAATATCTACTTTATGAAATGATGATTTGAAAGATATATGCCTAACATGATGATATATACATGTTTTGAGAATATGTTATAACATGGGCGGAATGCTTGGTATATTGGCTCGGTATGTATCACAGTGCATTTTTAAGGGCCCATGGTCCTAAGTGGAGCCTTAGTTGGGACCCGAAGGAATAGCCCCGTAAATGGCTTGGCAGTTGACTGTGCAAGATAATTAGCCCGATTACCCTCAGAGGAAGAACCTTGTAGTGGTTATATTTTAGCCTTGCTACGCTAGGGACTTGTTAGCCTGAATACAACGCCTGTAATACGTTCGTGAGCTTGGTTTTAATGGACATGCAATGGACATGAGTGAGATGCGAAGCATGTGCTATCGGTATGATGTGATGAGATGGTTATTAATACATGGAACCACATGGGTATTGTTTTTCACTGAAAGACCACATAAGTTTATAATTGCTGCCTTATAACTGTTATGGAAACTTTGGAAACTCTGCTTATTTAAAATATTCCATGTATCATTGTGTTATTGTTATTAGTAGAGGTTACAATATTTCTACTGAGTGATTCGGGGCTCACTCCAGCTTTTCATGCAGCAGATTGCAGGTAGACTTGGGGAATTGCATTTGTAGTATGGTTTAGCCTCCCAGTTGAGGACTGTTGACCAACACTCGGTAGTTTTGCATTTGTTTATGTATGATTAGTAGATACGTACTCTCTCTCTCTATATATATTTCTTAACTTTAGGAATTTGATATTGTTGTTGCACTGCCTATTTGCCAGGGATGTTAGCACTACTATTATGATTTGATTTATTACTTTACACAAGACGTTTGGGACATAATGTATGTACATGTCATATCATATTGTTATATATATTCTTTGTCTCTTGTGAGGAA
Source organism: Hamamelis virginiana (assembly GCA_017140935.1). Lineage (NCBI taxonomy): Eukaryota > Viridiplantae > Streptophyta > Magnoliopsida > Saxifragales > Hamamelidaceae > Hamamelis > Hamamelis virginiana. The sequence continues at coordinate 123,502 of JAESVK010001123.1, forward strand.
ATATAGATAAGCAGGACAAGTTGTACCTCCATCTTGACACGTGTCGACCTATCTGGAAGGGTTGGTACCGATGTTAGGTTGGAGCGTTACAAAATACCTATTCATACTCATCTACTGAGTATCAATTGCACTCTATGCATATCTAAGCAAACATCTATTGAAGAGTATTTGTGAGATTCATTTGTTAGAGCTTTCATAGTGAAATATTCTCGAACAATTCTTGTTATTCTCTCAAGGAGCTATTAGTGTGAGTTTATATTTGTATATGCCATTTTGTGCATTGATTTCGAGTTTTGTTATGTATTATAGAATTGAGGAAGCTAGCTAGTGGACTCTTTGAAGAGATGCCAAAGAAGAATGTGAACTATGTTCTGATTAGATGACCTTAATCATCTGCTTTAACAATTTGTTCTTTGTATATTCCAAATAAAATTTATGGATTTTTTGGTAATAAGGTTTTTCTGATTAGATGACCTTAATCATTTGCTTTAACACTTTGTTCTTTGTATAGTCCAAATATATTTTATGGATTTTGTGGTAATAAGGTTTATCTTGGGCGATATAAGGTGTTATAAGCACCCATACAGGATCCATATAGGAATGGTAGGACAAAGGTTCATTTGAGGTAGATATATAAGAAGCTGATAAATTTCAAGTTTGAGCACTTTCATCAGTTTTGGATGTCATGTTTTTTACATATGGATTGTAAATTGTGTTGGTCCTGCTTCCGATTTGTGAACTTTTCGAATCATCTTAACTTTGTGACCCACATTATTTTTCATGGTCAATTATGAGCTGGAATCAAGCCTGCTCAAATTAGGTTGCTTAGGGAACTTTTGGTGTTTAAATATAGGTTTTTTCATTTTTCTAGATTTTAATATATTTTAAATTAAATGGAAACTGAAACCTTACATTTTCCGTTGTAGAAATACAATTAACCACTTCAACTCTTTCAGAGAGAGAGACAGAGAGATCGAGCGGGAATAGAGCTTTATGAGAAGAAGGTTCGTGGGAAGGTAAAAGAGTGTTGGTGGTAATTGAGAAGAGAGGTGGAGAAGAGACAAGCGTGTCAGGTGGTCTGGCACCTATTGAAAGAGGAGAGAGAAGCATTAGTTTTAACCATTGGATGACCCCAAATCTAAGGGCCTATATGATCATCGGTAAAGATATAAGTAAATGAATCGGTGAAATTGGAATTTTGAATTCTTTTTTTTTTTTACGACCCTATAACAGCTGTTTGTAATAGCGGTTTATTATTCCACGTCAGCTAGTCATTTTGACCGAGTCAGCAAGGGCCATTCTTATAAATATTTTTTTTGGAAGGTCATTCCCATAAATTATTTTTTATATAAAGTTATTATTAAAAAAAAAAACTCACTGAACGATTCCCAAAATTTGACTTCATTTAAAAGTCTACTAGTCACCGCGCACACGCGATGCGTGTGCAACTCGTTCGCGTGTGCAATGCGATGCATTATATCATAAGTTTATTAATTTTTTTAATAGGTTTGTATTTGATCACACAAACATTCATTATAGAATTTATACAAATATGTGAAATAATGAATTAAATTACAATTAAAAATTTGTATCGTAATTAAACAGAAAATGAAATAGAATTAAAAGAGGGAATCATATCCTTATGATTGTTATACACATTGACTTGTACTTTTGATCATTCTGTAACTCACGATGCCTATAAAAATGAAAATTTTAGTGTTAGTATTTTGATATGTAAGATCGATATATCTATATAATGGATGAAATTTAAGGAAATGTTACCTCATCGATGTAAGATCAGAAAAAAGTTTATGTTCCTCAAATATATACCAAAGTTCTTGGTGCTTTAAATCTGTATATGTTCCTGAAAGAATTATACGATTCGTTTGTTAAAAAATAAAAAAAGACATATTGATAAAATAAATGATAACAATTATACAATCATTAACAGTGGTCTTACCTTATTTACTGTTGTATAATCAATCAGATGGCAGTAAAATATCCTTGTAAACTACATTTCTGGTGAACACTCCATCCTCATTTTGTAATGCCCCCTTTTTAATCAAAATTTTTGTATTCATGAATGAAACTCCTCTTGATAATGCCACATACAGTTGCCCATGACTGAAAACGTGATCTGGTAAGTAGATACCAACATGTGGTATTGTTTGCCCCTGTGATTTATTTATTGTGAGTGCGAAACTCAATTTTATGGGAAATTGCTTTCTCGTCATTTCAAAAGGGAGTCGTATGTTCTCTGCTGTTTTTAGTGGGATCCTTGGAAGGAAAACTCTTGTTCCAGCAAATTGACCAGATAAGATTTCAGCGTCGATAAGGTTATTGTAAGATCCACGACATACTAATCTTGTTCCATTACACAGTCCAATTTTAGGGTCAATATTTCTAATTAGCATGATGGGAGCACCCTTTTTCAAAATCAATTTATACGGTGGCAGACCTCCTGGTGAGATTGAGTTTAAGAACTCCTGCTGATACAAATTTGTTGGGTCATCATCCACCGAGTCAAATGAGTATAATATATATTCTTCACCGTGGAACAAACTGATTAAATGTTCATTGAGCTTATCAACATCTTCATTACGCGGAGTTAGCAGTGCCCTATCGACCATATATGTAGCATCATTCAGACGATTACATAAATCTGGAAAAATAAAATCTATTAACTGATTAATCGAATTCTCACCATCCCATGGAATTACCATAGATGATGGCAACTTTATCATATCTTCTTCAACAGTAGGTTCGTCCCCATCACCAACACGAAGTAAGAATTTTGAGAAATGTCGATCACTAACGGTCCTCATATTCTGTTTAAGATGCAACACCTTTACTTGATCCCAAAAAGATGATTTGACTACACAGGCCTCCACCATTTCAGATCTAGTTCCATTTGGCACAACTGGAAGTACTTGTCGAAAATCACCTCCGAATATCATGATCTTTCCTCCAAAAGGTAAATCATTAGTCATTATATCTTTAAAAGTTCAATCCACCGATTCGAATGCATTTCGATTTGCCATTGGTGCTTCATCCCAGATAATAGCCGTGGCACGTCTTATCAGTTCTGCTAAATCAGATTGTACACTAATCGAGCATGTAGAAGATGAATCTGCATTTATAGGAATCTTGAATCTGGAATGAGCTGTTCTTCCACCTGGCATTAATGTTGCTGCTATTCCGGATGTTGCTGTTGATATTACAATGTGACCTTCTCTTCTTAAGCTTGCCATCAATGTACGATACAAATATGTTTTTCCAGTACCTCCCGGACCATCTACAAAGAAAAGTGCATTATCACGATGTTCGATGGCTGTTATGATTGAGTTGAATGCAAAATTTTGATCTTCATTTAGATTATTTATCGCATCGATATCTTCATGAGGAATGATGATCGAGAGCTCATCTTGTATGATCTTTGGCAATTCGGAATTATTTTCAAAATCATCTGTCATTGGAGGAAGATCATAGTCTGAAATGTTTTTATGATGCTGGCGTAATAGATCATTCAAGTCTCGCAAAAGTATATTTATTACAGAAAATCCTACATTACTTGTAGATGGGTAATCTTCAATCATGAATTGCCAAAATTCTTCCCACAACCTCCGTACACCGCTTGGTTCACAGTAAACCAAAATGGTAACAAATAATCTTCTCAAAGCAGATGGCATTCTAATAGTAGATGCTTCTTGTAAACATTGTCTAGTACTATCATCTTCTTCTAAGAAACCCCGCTTTTCTGCAGATAATTTAAATGTTGGATACGGAATGCCATTTACAGTCAACAAATCTTCAAAGGATTTTGGACCCCTGATGTGATTTAGCAGGATACGCAAAAAAAACCTGTCTCCGTCTGTGGGAGATGCGGTATATATCCTACCAATAACCTTAATGTTATTTCTCCTTCGACTCCAATTCTTTTGCGTTGCAATCCATCTGTAATGTTCTGGAAATTCCCGGTATAAATATTGATTAGCTTCTGGATCACGACAATTCATATCAAAAAATTCGGTGAGCATCGTCTTACTGTGTCTTTCATCTTGCAAAACATCATTGATTGTTTGGTGACTGTAAAATCGCACTTGCTGCTGATTAGGAAGATGAATTTGTAATCGTTCCACCGATGGGTATATACGATACATTGGAAACTTATATATTTTCCAAAGTGCCTCCGGTGCACAAACCCATCTTGCATCAATAAATTTCTGAATTTCATCATTAATCGTACATGGACGTACTTCAAGAGTTACTCGATCTGGACCTTTGTAAACATACTTATATAAGTATTTCACACTCAGGATGCTTGAACAAATCTCAACATTGATATGACAATCATATTTCAATAGTAGCCATGGGTTATATGGGATAACCCATCTATTATCCACCATAACATTGTTACGATTGTTCAATGGCACAGGGCTGCTATCTAGTCTTCGATAAATTGGATATGAATCGTTACCCTGCATGGTGATGGCTGAAAATGGCTTAGGGTACTGCCTCTTACACGTTCCATTTATCATACATGGTGATTGTTTGTTATGCATTCCACACGGACCATGTATCATGTGCTTTAATACCGCTTCATATAACTGTGGATCTTCATCTATATTCGGGATCTCAGCTCTAACAATGCGGTCGTAGTCGTCTGGGCTATGTAGCTTATCATCTTCATGTAATATAATAAGCATGTGCACATGTGGAAGACCACGTTTTTGGTACTCAACGACGTGGACATGGGCAACAACTTTACCCAAGACTCCTCTATTAAGTACGTCTGACTTTAATTCCTCATATTTGGCACGAAAAATCCTCGTTAGTAAATCAGGTCGATCTTGTGGTGATTGCCCATCGAGTAGCTCATTTTGTATTTCTTCCCAATTTGGATTGCAGGTCATGGTTATAAAAAGGTCAGGCTTTCCGTATTTCTGAACCACCGCCATTGCATCTTGATACCTTTGGTACATGTCTCGCGGGCTTCCAACGAAAGATGAAGGCAAAATTGTTCTACGACCAATATTCCCTATTTTAAGATAAATTGAATTGATCATGATGTTTAGTATTTTAGAAGAAGACAATAAGATTTTATTTAATTGTTGCAGATACAACTCGAACCTGCATAGTTTTCACCGGCATTGAATGAATCTTGAAGTCCTTGATATAGTTCTGCTCGAATAACATTTTGATTATTACGAATCCATCGGAGCTTATGCGCTTCAATCTTGACATAGTTATCAACTACATATTGTTGGAATAGGCGTCCAGCACGGAGAAGTATTGATCGATCATTTTCGCGAATCTGTGAATTTATAGATTTAGTATGGTTTCATAATTTTTGTATATTGAAGTCATATTTTTAAAATTGTAATTTGAAAGTATTGAATAATAACCTGAAACATATATGCATAGTAGTCACGACATGTAACTCTCCTTCCATTGTCATTGTGAGTATTTGCATCCCATCCATATGTCCCATACGGTAATAGCAAGGGATATTGTAAAGGATCGTAATATCCAACAACGTCTTTTACGTTTAATAGTCCCCCACCAACTGATTGAACGATGATATCTCTTCCATTGATGTTTGCAACTTCATCCCCACCAACTATTACTGCAGCAACTTGAGATGCTGATGGTAAACTATACTGACGTCGAGTAGATGGTTGCTCTTTGAGAATAAGCCTACAGTTTTGAATGTCTTGGCGCTGTGCTAGTTGACGAAAGATTTGCACAAACGGATTATGCTCATGCAAGATTCGTTGTAACTTCTCCATAATGTCTCTATCTAGAACCTCACTTTCTAGAATTCGATTTTCTAATTCATGTTCGGTGTAATATATATACATTTGTAAAAATCGTGGTCTGCTATTTTCAACCGGTAAAAGACTACCAATCTTATGATAAATAGCACCTTGAGCTCGAAATGTATATACGCCACGTCCACCAATTGATAAACTATCATCAACATGTACACCCATTGACGTAAAAGAGAAGACATGGTTATAAGATCGAATGTTTTTTCTAAAATTGTTTCCCTCTACAGTTTGTGAACAGAATAGTTCGAACATATCAGGTGGCGATGGAATTAGAGGCAAGACGGTTTTTCCTTTCAAGCAACACATATCGTTGGATTCATGATGGAACAGGCGTGCATTGCAATGTGGACATATAGATGGTGTAGGCAAACAATGTCTTGTTATTCTGGAATTGACATGGTAATCTCTAGCACAGTTATGATTCCCCATCGTACGTCTCGTTTGATGAACTGAATTATATATGAGTAATAGTGAGTATATTTATAATAAAATAGATAATTATTTTATGATAATAAACTAATTTTATTGGAGATCAAAATATTGGATAAATAAAATTTTACCTTCTAAAGTAGGTGGGCATATACGTTGTTCTCCACATGTGTTTCCAGCTTCATTAACGATTAGATTTGGGATTGAAGGGGGTGGACATTCTTGCATTGGAGGTGGCTGTGTATGTTGCACTCCATTGCTGCTACCAAATTCAGTTACTGATGGAACTGGTGTTGAACGGGCTAGACGCCTTACATCGGTCAGACGCACTCTTCTTCTAATTATTGTTGAATCTATGTTTTGATCTTCATTTTGCATATTATTTTGAACAGGAACCTCATGTCTTGTGACTTCATTGTGAGAATCCATGTCCATATTTATTATTCTTCTTCTTCTCAATTGATAATTGGTACGACGCCTTGCAAGACGTGCTTCCCTATCTTGCTCACTCATTCTCTGCATTCTTTCTCGTTCTCGAACACGATTTGTCTCCCTTCTACGATCAGTATATGATTCGGAAATGATTGAACGCCGATTCGAGTTTGGATTACTCATTTTACAATTTGTATGTAGCCTGTAAATTTTTGTAAAATTATTTCATTACATGATATGAATAAGAAAATTATATCTAAGTTTTTGAATTTGTAGTTTATTTTTCTAAATAATTAAATTTTATTTTAAATAATGAAATGATTTTTCCATCAATATGGGAAATGCTAACTAAATTTATAATTCCCATAGATTTTTAGTTTGATATATATGCTATCTAAATTTATCATTTTCATAGATTTAAATAATGAAGTCATGTTAATTTTAAATAATGAAATGTTTTTTCCATCAATATGGGAATTGCTAACTAAATTTATAATTCCCATAGATTTTTTGTTTGATATATATGCTATCTAAATTTATCATTTCCATAAGTTTAAATAATGAAGTCATGTTCAATAGTGAGTCATTATATAGAGAAGTATAATTATAAATATATATTTTTTTTTTTTTATGATTGACCCTAAATTATCTATAATTATATAATTTCAACTACATATTAATTATTTTTATTTTTTATGTTTGTATATTATTTTTAATTTTAATTTTTGTAATTTTATTATCATTCACAGTTTGATGCTCCCCCAAATTCTCCTGTTTTGGATTCACATCAATTGAAATGTATTCATTTGTTATTCATTTACAATTTCTAATTATATCATATTGAATTAGATTCACACATGGAAGACGTTGATATGGTTTGTGACATTCATGAATCAATGACTTTAATTTCTAAATTAATTGTATTGAAAATTATTTGTTAAAATATTTTAACTGATTTTTAACTATTTTAATATAATAAAATGTTATGAAATTTTTTATTTCAAAATATAAATATGCACTGAACATCCCTTAAAATGAGATTTCAATTATTAAACACTTCAAGTATTATTATTTGTATAAGCAATTAGTTTTTAAATTCGATAAAAAATTAAAATGATAAAAAATATTAAAAATAAAATAAATAAAGGGTATAACCCTCTATACATCTTAACTGTTGACCATTACTTAAATAATTTTCCTATATTCCATCATGCTTAACTAACATAGTTATGTTGTTTTTCAACAAACCCTAACATTTGGTAAAATATATGAACTATGTTATAAATATTGATTTGAAAAAATTAAGATATATATGTTAAATTTGGATCGTAATATCCAACAACGTATTATTATGGGAATTGAATTTTTTATTTATATTTATGTATTTTTTGGATTTAATAAAATTAATTAAAATCAATATTAATATACGACCCATAAAATTAATTAAGCTCTAAAAATAGAAATTTATTTTAATGTTTAAGAGTTGAATTTACAATAAAAAATTTATTTTCCAACTATAGAATCTGAAATTTAATTAAATTCATTAGAATTGAATTAATATTTATTTTGTGTAATCCTAAAAACAGAAATGTAATTGAATTAATATTTATTTTGTGTTATACTAAACATAACATTTAAGCCCATTTGGTCCAAGGTTCAAAAATGGCTGTTTTCATTTCCAAAGATGAAATGATGGATTTTTTTATAATTAGAGATTTTTTGGGTTGTTTTCAATTGTTAAGGACCTACATTTTTTAAACTGATTAAAACAACTTTAAATCATTAACTGAAAAAGGCGTGCATTCAGGAAATATGCTTGGAGATTATTTTCCTCAAAAATGTCCAACCAGACATGTTCTTTTGCACTCCTTTCAGTAATTACATTTTTTAAGAACAGAAACAGTTCTACAAAACTATCCTAAACGGGCCCTTAAACTTCTCCAAACACCAATCATGTATAATAAGAGTCCAATAAGACAATCAATTCTTATCAACTTTTAAACGAACTAACAGTAAGAAATAAAGCATATAAAACACCACACACACATAAAAAAGAGTATTCAATATAGAAATATTCACACGTGTTTAAAAAAAAAAAAAAAATCTCATGTTGTATACTTGTTTAGATATAATGGTGATATATATATACACACATAGAGAGAGACAGAGAGAGGACCTGGATCAGAGTGGTGGCATAAGTAATGTAGTTCCTCATCCGCCCTTGAGTGGTAATGCGAATCTCATTCTCATTAATCGGAGTCTCCGGTCTCGGCTTCTCCACCCCCTCAAACACTCAACTTCAGTGCTTCACAAAACAAAAAACAGCAAAAGAAAAAACACAGAATGCACACTACATACAAAAACATACACTCACAAATACACATATATACATATATGTAATATAAGTATACACAAACAAAAAACCACGAAACACTAAGCAAATTTCGATTCTGAAGCTTAACATATAAGATCTGAAGCAACACAATAAAAAAGAGAAAAGAGAAGAGGTTACAGAGTTTAGGGTTTGTTGTACCGTTGTTGTTCAGCGAATCAGAAGTGAAAGTGTATATGATTATTTGAAGACCCGCTCGCCCTTTTGAGATATGGAGAGAGAGCCCTCTTCGGCTTTTCTTGTTTATTCTGGTTAGCCTAGCAAAAAATGAATGAATGAAAATATTATTTAATTTATCTCCATGTGAGCCTGCATGCTCCGCTTGATTAACTAATTTATTTATTTAAAAGTGTGTGCATCATAATGTTAAAACTATATGCTAAGTATATCCATATTCATTCAAAGTCATTCATCATGACCTTCATATCACTATTCATCATATTTCAAGATCCACTAATATGTTTAAAGTGGAATACTAAATTTTGATGAATTGTTAATGTAGGGATCATCAGTTCAATTTTAACAACGTATGCTTGATGTCAAATACATATTTTCAAAAAATAGCAAGTAAATATCGATTATAATGAAATTTGAAATTTCATCTAATAGTATTATTATCAAAATATCAAAATTTATTCTTTTGTCAGGATTATCCATATTTTTTCTATCTCTTAAAACATAAAGATTAGTGGCGGTGTGAGATGGGATGAGAAGAGGAAAATAATTGTTATAACCCAAGACCCATAGTGATGTTTTGATCAAAATCATGCTATCTAGAGTATGCACGGGTGGATAGGAGCTAATAAACTTTCCTAATTAATCCCTCTTGGAAATGATTACCATCCCCTATTAAGTCAAAGAATTCTAACCAATTTAGCACGGGTGGATAGGAGCTAATAACCTTTCTTAATTAATCCCTCTTGGAAATGATTACCATCCCCTATTAAGTCCAAGAAATCTAACCTATTTTTATTTTATTTTATTTTATAATGATTGACATTAGGAATTTAGGATAGATATAAGTTGTTGACTCCCTCCCAAACAGTTTTGATTTTTCATAAGATTATCACATAATTTGATAAGGTCTTATGTTTAAATTTATTCTTTTTGTTGACTAAATAGTTTCTAAGTGGAACTCGATTTGTTAAATTAATATATGCTCCAATAAAATTCAATAAATTTTAGGAGTAATAGAATTCTTTCAAATTAAATTTAAGCAAAAAAGTCATTTTAATACTAAATCCTAACAAATTAAATATATATTTCCAAATTATAAAATCAATTAACTCAAAAATCCAACAGTTTAAGATATTTATATTTAAATTGTGTATTTGTGTGTATGAGAGAGAGAGAGAGAGAGAGAGAAGAGTCTGAAAATTTTAAAATAAATAATAAAATTATTGAATTGTTAATAGAAGCATTCTATATGTAATTAAGATTTCAAATTCAAATAAATGAAAGAATTCATAAAATAAGGAAAAAAATTTACTGGCATGCTATATATATATATATATATATTTTTGAATTGTTCTTATCCACTTGCCGAAATGGATTTGAAAAAACAGTATACAGATTTTTTTTTTTTTTCTTTTTTTGGGGGCATGTTCAAATCTGTTATAAGCCTATAATTCAAATCCACCCATTAATATTAAAATGACCAAAGAACACCCAATCCCTAAGTTACCGAAATGGGGCATAATCCTAATTACTAACCTTCACTTAATTCCTCAAAGATTGTGTTTTGTTCAGGTTCAATTCATTCCACAGTAAAAGAATCACCAAATCTTTATTAATACATGTACAAAATCAAATCATTCAAATCATTCATTTTTCAAAAAAGAAGGAAAAAAAACCAAAAAAAAAAATAAAATCAAACTTACCGAAATGGGGCAAACCACCGTCCAGTAGTGGGTATTGAAAACGCAAACTTCGGCTGATGAGTGGAGTGAGAAGCAACAATGGTGGCTGCTGGGTATGTTGCAAATGAAAATTTTTTTTTTTTGGGGTAATATTGCAAATGAGGATTGTAAAGCTTGGTTCAGGTCTAGCGGCTCTCT
>JAESVK010001123.1:134652-151857 GCA_017140935.1 Hamamelis virginiana
ACTCACTCTCAAACTTCTGTATCACCTTCCCTTATATATATATATATTTATAGATAGAGAGATAAGGATTGTGCAGATTTATAGATAGAGAGATAAGAATTGTGCAGATTTAAGGATTCTTTAAAGAGGATTAGAATGTTCAAAATGAAGAGAGAAATATAGAAAGAGAAAAGAGAGTTTGAAGGAGAAGATAACTCAATAGAAGACGTTTGTGAGGAAAACTGCAGGAGAGAGAATAACTGCAGGAGAGATAAGGATTGTGCAGTGTTTTTGTTGGGATTAGTTTTTAATAGTAAAAGACACATATATCCCCACAGTATTTGATAGAATCATTAATTTATTTATGGGTATTTTGGGTATAAAAACTTGACCATGCCAAGGCCTCCTTCTGGCTTATAGATAGTATAGATAGAAGATTTGGAAAATCTCATCAAATATATATTTTATTTTTCAAAAAATAAAATTTAAAATTAAGAAATTCATTCGGAGCCCACCCAAACCGCCAAATGCCATGAAAGAAGTTTCTGTCAATTTCCACAGCCATCTAAACTGCCTACGGCTCTCACGCACCTGAAAAGACCACTCCTGTACATATATATATAGATATAGGTATATCTTTCGCAACATCTGCAAACTGGAAACTTCTGGTCCATTCCGGAAACACACTTCTGTGCTGTTGGAAGTTGTAACCCAAAGCTGTGCCGCTTGCCTAAGAAACCCTAATTCTGCCCCAAAACTTTCGGGTAGTAGAAGATCAAACACAATGGAAAGCACCAGAGACCAAGTCATCGATGTGAGATCAGTGGTTGAAGCTATTTCCACAGAGGACAGTAATGATGCTCCTCTCTACCAGGTCGAAAGCCTCTGCATGCGTTGCGGCGAAAACGTATGTCCTCTCTCTCTAGGGTTTCTCTCTTCACTCACTCGCTCTCTTTCTCTCTCTCTCTCTCTCTCTATATATATATATATATATATATATTTATTTATTTATTTTTTTTATTTTTCATATGTAGATATGTATATATGTATGTGTATGTTCTTTGTGATGATTAATTCATTGTACAAAGACTATTCTGTGAAGTCGTGAACATATGGAGTCCACTGTATATGTTCTGGGAAAGGTAGTTACTTCGTGGTCCGTATGATTGTTGGGAAAACTTAGACATATTATTCTGTTTGGTTCTTTGAAAGAATGAAGGAAAGGAGAGCAAAATGCTTGAAATTTCGTAAGAATAAAGCGTTTTCCTTTCTTTGCCTTTTCCCTCGTCCTTTTGGAGAACCAAACGGAGATTACATGCTTAACTATTTAGCAACCGAGTGTTGTACCATTATTTGGCTGAGTGAAGTCGTTGAATATTTAGCAACTGAGTGTTGTACAATGCGGAGTCTACATTCTTAAATATTTAGCAACAGCAGGAAATGTAACACTTTGTGTTCGATGAATTTTCTGCTCATTGAAGCTCGAGATAAAGGATAAGGATTCCATATTAGATATATGGTTTCTTAGAGTTGATTTATAGGTGTTGGGGTATCTCAGTTATTCATTCTCTCTCGCTCTCTCTCTCTGTGTATATATACATATATTTGATATTTATATTTGAATACCTATGTTAAAGGCTCGCTTGGAAGCAATTTTCGATCCATTAGGTTTTTTGAGAAAACTGAGGAAAAGAACAGAAAGTATTTGAATCTTATGTTGGGCTGGTTTGCAAGAAAGAGGAAATTAATCTCCAAGTGCTTATGTAAGGCTTTATTTAGAGGAGGTCTTTTCCTTCCTGGGGTCCCTAGCAATTAGAAGCAAAGTTTTTAAGGTTCAAATTTTAAACTTCTCTCATTTTTCCAACATCTTCTCGGCAACCAAGCAGAGCATAAGGACAATCTGATTTGAAATTTGGAATTGGTTGTTAAAATATATAGAAGGTTTTTTTATGCTTGTGCATATATATGTGTGTGTGTGTGTGTGTGTGTGTGTGTGTGTGTGAGTGTGCAAAATTTTAAAATTGTGAGCCCTTGAAGGGCATTGCAGTTTAAATAGGATTTTGTTTTACGGTATGCGGTAAGTCACTGATAAAATGTTAGGTTTGATTTTAAGGGTGGTAATTTTCCAGTACTTAAATAGAAAAACGAAGACATTGCTAACAAAGTGTCATTTTGAATAGAAATTTTTTAAAAGAGAAATTTCGGCCTTAACAATACATGCTAATCCACTGATAAAAGTTTCAGTCTTGAACTGACCTTGATATTTCTAGACAGGCTGGTATGCATGAATTAGCTAATTTTGTGCTCAAGAGAGAAGCCAATATGGAAATGCTAGATATTAGGTTTGATTGTGGTAAAATGTATTGTTTACTATCATAACTAATGCTGGCACATATAAAAACTGAAAACTATACGCTCTCACTCTTTCAGGGGGAGAAAAGAAACATTGCCTACTGTACGTTTGGTTGTGGATCTGTTTGTGTATGATCTGCATTGTTTTTGTCTCTTAGAAGTCTGTATGTTTCAAATATTTTGGTTTTAATGTGAGAAACAGGCATAACAGCAGCATTATCTGACCTGAATCCATTTTAACTCTCTGTTTTTTTTTTTTTTTTTTAATTTTTTGATAAGAAACAAAATTATTTTTACAAAAAGCAGAGGACAATATGTCTTACAAGAAAACAAGATATACAAGAAGTGAAAAAGCGAGAAAGGACAAAAGGAGACCGGCTACACTACTAACTACTACTTACACACCGCCAACCAATTACTCAATATCACAAACAAAGGAACACCCCTAAACTCCTTAGTCACTAAAGCCCAAAAGAACTCAAAAAACCAAACTTGCTCTCACAAACCATAACACTATTAAATTTGTCTTAAAAATGCGAGCGTTCCTTTCAAGCCAAAGAACCCAAAAATAGCCAAAACAACTCGTCTCCATAAAACAACAGCCCTCTCAGAAATACGAAACTCAATTTCCAACAAGGCTGTATGAGATCTTGGAGCCACCCAACAGAAATCTGAAGACTTGAACAACCTTTGCCAAAGAGTCGAAGCCAAGGAGCAATGTAAAAACAACAAATGATCAATGCTCTCACTATCATCCCTATAGAGAACACACCACTAGGGAGATAAAAACATAGCAGGAGAGTTAAACTGTTAATTCATGTTTTGAACCTATCTGAATCTTGGAGACAATTTATTGTGTCTGACTTGGCGGGAGAGTTTGTACATAACAAATAGGTTTCATGCCCTCCCTTGTTGGACCAAATCCCACTTGGTATAAATTTTTGGCAATCCCTACTTTTTGTTGACTTATCATATTTGTTATAATTTTCAGTAAATTAACTTGTAGCTTTATTGCAAAACAGGTATGACACAAATGTTGCTGTTATCAAACCAATATTCTGATATATATTCTTCTTGGAGTGGATTTTCTATATCCATTGAAATCATTTTGTGTTGGTTTGACAATGACTATGCACACATAATTACCTTGTAGTAGAAAATAATTTATAATGTCAATGCAAAGCGGAGAGTTGGTAGAATTCCCACATATAGTGGAAATTTGAAGTTCATGATTATGGATGATGGAAGCACTTGTTGGAGGAAGAAGAACGAGCCCTTGGTAAAAAAAAATATGTTGAGAAAAATAGAAAGTTTATTATCTCCCTCAAAGTGGGGTCCTGGGAAGTGAACTAGATATGATCATAACCTTTGATATTGCATGAAGTGGGTGCTCTGAAGAGTCAAACCTGCGCATTTTCACTCGACAACTGGAGTTTTCTACCATTGCACCAAACAATGCCCCCTAGAAAAATTGTGGAGATAAAGGAAGGAAAAAAAAAACTCTAGTTTCTTTACATACTAAAATGCCCTTTTATGGAACTGACTACAAGTAGTTATTCTCATGCATAACAAATAGTTCGTTTGATTTTTTTTTTTTTTTTAAATTTCTGGGTAAATAACTGCTCATTCAAAATGTGTAGAGAAAGTTACCAAAAAGTGTACCGCAAACCCTAAAACATAGCGTTAGGTAGATTGTTTTCTAAACCTGGTTTGAAGTTACCCTTTTATGGTCTTTTGTTTACTGTATTTCTTGGCTAGTTATATTTGGGTTTGCAATGATGTGACTCTTTGTTTGGATGGAAAGAAGCTTCATATTGAAATTTATTTTCTTTTGTTTGTGGCAAAGATAATATTTTCAGTTCAAATGGTATTGTTTGTTCTAATTAATATAATGGAATATTGATTGCAACGTAGCTGATGATGCCAACTTGGTTATTTTTTGACAGGGAATTACAAGGTTTTTATTTACTTTAATTCCACACTTTAGAAAGGTATGCCTTTGTTTTGCCATTTTTATTTTTTTCCCAACTGATGAGTGTTTTAAATTTTGGCATTCAACCCTGGTTTGCTTCTTTATTTGAATGAAATTTAGTGTTAGGCTTTGACAATCTTTGAGAGTTAGGAAAACCCTCGATGGGATATTGCCATTATTCTTCTTCTTTTTATTGTCCTCTCTCTCTCTCTCTCTCTCTCGTGCACATGTGCACTTGCTCGATCTCTTGTGTGTGCATGTGATCTCAATCTATTTCAAGCAATTGTTTCTTTTCAATTTAAGAGGCTGCAAACCTGTGCACTGTTTGAAGTGTTTTCTTTTTTTAAGTTAATGGTCTAAATTATAGAAATTAAGATTTCCTTTTTGTGTTGAATTTTTCTTTGCCGGCAGATCTTGTTGTCAGCCTTTGAATGCCCACATTGTGGTGAGAGGTAAACTACCTTTTTTCTCAAGGATATGATGATCTTAGATTACACTAACGGCAAGTGGTCTCCCCTATAATGTTTTCTTTGTTTTCTGCCCTTGTTCTTCCCATAGGAACAATGAAGTTCAATTTGCTGGTGAGCTGCAACCCCGAGGATGTTGTTACAATTTGGCATTTTCTGCTGGTGATCAGAAGGTTGTTTCAACTGGTGAAGTATTTATGAAATGAAACCCATTAAGTTATATTATGTCTTGTGTAACTAACATATGAAAAATGCTAGATGAACCATATCTTAGACCAAATGATGTGGCATCAAGATAGATCCTCTACTTTCGTGCATTTCAAAAATGCACGAAAGTAGAGATTCTACTACATTGCCACATCATTTTG
This sequence comes from Hamamelis virginiana, assembly GCA_017140935.1. Lineage (NCBI taxonomy): Eukaryota > Viridiplantae > Streptophyta > Magnoliopsida > Saxifragales > Hamamelidaceae > Hamamelis > Hamamelis virginiana. The sequence continues at coordinate 139,791 of JAESVK010001123.1, forward strand.
TTTAAAAATTTTGGTTTAAGATTTGGTCTATCTAGCATTACTCCTAAAATAGGCTGGTTCCAATCATTCAGCTAATTTAAAGGCCATTGCATCAAAACTTACAAAAATGTTCTGGCGAAGTGATGGAAATATCCAATCTTTAAATTAATAAGGAATTTCCCAATAACTTAAGAATGCATTCCTTGCCTTCTACACTTCATGTATGCTTGAAAGTGAAAGAAAGTTCCTTCTACTTTTTGAACCCATCAGTAAGTTCTGACAGCTTTTATTTGCTAAATAGGTGTCAGAGTTTCATTGAATGTGGCGCCTTCTCCTAGCCCCTTTAGTTGGCATCATACATACTTTTCAGTGACTTTAGTGAAGTCTTTATTGGAGATGTGTTTGTGCATGTCTTCTTACTGACTATCCTTCACATATTTGACCTTCCTCTCCCACTTTTGGAGTCTTTAATTTGTAAGCTCATTAATGATCCAATAAATTGTTCCTTTACATGTCTTATAATTCTCAATCTGCACTGCCTTATCTTCTGGCCCTTTAAATTACTGTCAAGTTTTTCTTTTGAGGTCTTCTGGTAATTTACATAGATGTAACCTTCATAAGCTACTAAAATCTTTCTTACTTTAATTCTTTTGAAAATACTTTTCCTTTTGTAGGTTATATCACAAAAAAGTAGGTTTTTTCTTTCTTGCAATAGAAGCTTTGATATACCTTGGAAGAGCTCATAATAACTGTCCAGCAGCAGTTTCTATAGTCCAGTGGCATTCTTGTTATTTTTCTCATATTTGCTGTCACTTTTACTTGTGAACTGTCATTTTACTTCTTGTAACAGCCATGTGGCTTTAGAATTTCTCATATTAGTTGTCAGAGAGTTAGTTACAAGTCATTAGGAGCTGTTAGAATCCCTGTAAATACTTTTCGAGAGTTAGAAAAGTCAGTTTTAGAAGATATTTTGTAAATTCCAGATTTGTTTTAGATCAGTAACAGAGCTTTATTGTTAATGTTGTGTTACAGCATTTCTTGTAATTCAACTCATTATTCTTCAATTTCTAATGCAATTATCTTTGATTCCGTACTGATTTGATCTTGATTTACATCATTTGGTATCAGAGCATCGATTTTGAGCCATCTTTGTCTGCCTAATCTGCTTTCTTTCATCTCCAAAATTCTTCTTTCTCTCAAACCCTGGAGATTGGGTTTTAATAGAGCTGCTACCTCCGAAATTCAAGTTCGTCAGTGTTTGGAGTAATCGCAGTCAGATTTTTTTGTCCAACAAGTGATTAACTGTACTGGAAGGGTGTTTTGCCGTCCAGTGGTGATCGATTGGGGGGGAGATTATCAGTTGTTGCTCGTTTCACCTTCTTGGCAGATGCACAAAGCTCGATTCCAACCAAGGAAACAATCGCAACTTGATTGATTCTTGATTTGTGCACCTAATTCAAATTAATATGAATTCCTCAAATTGAATCAAGCTCGTTGATTGTATTTGACTTGATTGTGGATTTTCAGTCTAAATCTACCTGTCATTGACAAGCTCTGCTTGATTTGCAATCTGTTTGAGTCTTATTTTATGCTCAAATGCTTCTGATTATCTCAATTTTGTAAGCTACTGTTCTGTTTTGGATAGTTGCTATTATAATTGCTGCTTGTACAGTGATCTGGTATTGCTCTTTTCTTTTCTCTACTGTGATTTGTACTACAAATTGCTGGCTATGTTGGCTATTTTCTTTCAATTGAAATGTCTCAAAGAGGTAGAGGAAGAAGAGGAAGAAGAGGAAGAGGAATGGGAAACCAAACGAAATTTGGGGAAATTGGCTGTTATTACTGAGAAGGTACAACACTTCCACCCTCTTTGTGACTTCTACCCTCTTCGTGAGGTGTGTGAAGACTCCAAATCCAAATTGGAGTATAATAATAATTTGGAACATGATTTTTATGAAGATCTTCCACATTTTTTTTGGAGTTATGATTTCGATGAATTGGTAGAGTGGATGGATGCTCTTGAAAGAGTATTTCGACTACCAAATACAAATACAAGGAAGGTGAAATTGGCTTCCAATTACCGTTAAGGAAAGTCTTTTGAATGGTGGAAACACATACAAGTGTTTCGCCAAAGGAATGTCAAAGACAAGGTTAGAGATTGGGGAAAATGAAGAAGTTAAGGGAAGAAGTATCTTCAAGTTAAAGAGTGTGATATTATTGAAAAGCAACAGAAAGGATGCTCTATAAGGTTTGGACAGAAGTTAGTGAACGGTTCCAGTGGACTGGTTCTTTTTAGTCATTCATATGCTGGAAATCCATGCTTTTATGGAATAGGAAGTCATTTTAGAATGGAACAACATGTGCAGCCCCGAAAAGGCTACATTTCCAGCTTCTAAGTAGCATACCAGTTGTTTTAAGGTTGTAAAACAGCCCGAAGATGGAGCATTTGAGTGCTTCGAGTGTATTGACATGGAGGATATGGATAAACAATATGATTTACCAATTTATGATGAGGAGTTGATTACTTTGAAGGAGTACCATCCATTTATGATGAGCCTAATGGCATACCACCAATTTATGATCAACCTTTAAGTGAAACACATGCTTTTAACGTTGAGGAAAGTGAGTTTTTGGTTGTTGACTTTACAATAGATAGTGGGTAAGCAGCTGTACAAGGGCTGCTTGGAGAGGATGTAGTTGACATTGTTGAAGAATAAGGTATTTTTGATGGGATAAGCAAGTGTCCCTACAATCTGGGAATGGCTCTTTGAATGTGAATATGCATAGTTGGGATGCTAACTTGGGAATTAGGGTCTCTGGGTGTTGTCCTTGGAAATGTATTTCCCGGGTTTATAGTTCTTTTTGTGAATTCTTGGCTTTTAAAGTCGGATATGGGAATAGAGTTCGGTTTTGGGAAGATGTATGGAGAGGGGTCCATGCTTTTCTTTCTTTATTTCCCCAGGTGTACGCATTATCGTTGCTTCATAACGCTCCTATTGATATTTTTGTGGTGTCTTCTTCTTTTCCGATTTCATGGAATTTTCATTTTCGTCGAAATCTTAATGATAGGGAGTTTGAGGAGTTGTATTCTTTGTTGTCTCTTTTGGATGGGTTGGTATTGTGTCCTTCGGTTCAAGATAAAAGATTGTGGTCTATTCATTCTTCTGGGCTTTTTTCATCTAAATCTTTCTTTGATGCCTTATGTGATGATCCTTCGTTGCCTATTTTTAGTCCGTGCAAAATGATTTGGAAAGCGTAAGTGCCTTTAAAAGTTCAGATATTTGCTTGGGCTGTGGCTCATCGAAAGATTTCTACTAATGAGGTGGTGCAAAAAAGGAATCTTGGTATTTTTATTTCTCCCCAATGGTGTGTTCTGTGTAGGGTTGATAGTGAGACCAATGATAATTTATTCTTGCATTGTCCTTTGGCAATGGCTTTGTGGCAAAGATTGTTTAAGTCCTTGGACATGTGTTGGGTGGCCCCAAAATCGTCTTCTGCAATGTTGGATATTAAGTTTTGTCTTTTTGGATCTTCCAAGAGAGCCATGGTTCTTTGGAGATGTGTTGTTATGGCAATTTTTTGGGTGCTTTGGCTTGAAAGGAATGCTCGTATATTCGAAGATAAGTGTGATAGTTTTGTTGGTTTGTGGGATCGGGTTTGTTTTTTGACTTCTTTTTGGGCGTCGGTGTCTAGGGAGTTTAGGGGTGTTCCTTTGTTTATTATTTTGAATAATTGGGTGGAGGTGTGCGAGTAGGGGTTTTGTTTTGTTTGGTTGAACTGTAGTTTTTTGGTTCTTCTTTTTCACTTCTTTTCCTCTGTATTGTAGGACATCTTGTCCTCTTCTTCTTTTAATAATATTTTGTTGATTATCAAAAAAAAAAAAAAAAAAAAAAAAGAATGTGAATATGCATAGTTTACCTATCAAAATTTAGGAAGTTGAAAAGGGAATGCAAGCCTTGATTGTCCAATCTTCTATATTTGCTGCTTCAAATTAGTTTGGATTGTCTTTATGGTCTTCCTTGATTCTATCTTAGATTGCAACCATGCAACTGCAGTTTATACAAACACCTGTCCAAGTTGGTCATTTTCTTTCACAACTTCTTCTCTTCATTCAATTTGTTCTTTTAACTTTGATGAAGGATGAGTTTGGAAGGACACATAATAAGCTATGTTATTGGCTCATTTTGCTTACTACTACAACTTGAGGGCAAGTTCTTTTGAAGAGGGAGAGTCTGATGTACCTTCAGAGAGCTCATAATAACTGTCCAGCAGCAATTCCTATAGTCCAGTGGCATTCTTGTTATTTTCCTCTTATTTGCGTTTTTTTTTTTACTTGTTAATTGTCATTTTACTTCTTGTAATAGCCATGCGGCTTAAGTATTTTTCATATTAGCTGTTGGAGAGTTAGTTACAAGTTGTTAGGAGTTGTTTGATTGTTAGAATATCTATAAATACCTGTCTAGGAGTTAGTAAAGTAAGTTTTAGAAGATATTTTGTAAATTCCAGATCTGTTTTAGATCAGTAACTGAGCTCTGTGTTACAGCATTTCTTGTAATTCAACTCACTATTCGTCAATTTCTAATGCAATTATCTTTGATTCCTTGCTGATTTGACCTTGGTTTACATCAAGCTTGTTCTTTACTATGTGCATAATGTATTTAATTTTTTTTGTTAATAGTTTAGTTGTAATCCCAAAATTTAAAGAATTAGTATGTTCACTAGGAGCGTGACTAATGGGATTTGTTAATTCAGATGCTCAACCGACAAGTGGTGAAATCTGAATCTGCGACTATTAAGGTACTTCATTTTATCTCGTTTCAAGGTTTCAATTAGGCTTTCTTTTATGCTTATCTTGTGTTGGAATTTTCTTTCGTGTTTGTATTTTCACATTATGTGTTCAATGGCACGGTGGGTTAGATATCAGAGTAGAAATTTTCTTCTATGATCAATCTATATAAACATCCACAACTTTGAATTGGGTTAATATCAAATTATCAATCTTAACATTGAAATAAACTTATAATCATTTTATAGTTTTAGATATGTTTTGTGCTGGTATATCGTATATTTACTTTCCGCCAATTTACCATAAAGCATGGTAGTTTATAACGGATGACCTTAGACCCAATTTGACTATGTTATATGGAAGTCAACAAAGTTATATTCTCATTTAGATGTTTTTTTAACTTGCTAAATTGATTATCACTTTATGATGTCATGGATAATTTTAAACCACTAACTTGTGTTATGCAATTTTTTTTTTATATTTATTTAAATTTTGGTATATGAATGTGCTTACACTGCAGAACTTAATGCATCCTCAATGAATAAGGACACGCCACAAGCCCCAATAGAACCATCATGTGTCCTCGAAGGTTAGCTCATGGGGATACAATGTTCACTCTTGAGTTAAACACATGGCTTGATGAGCCATGAGTATACTTCCTCCTTTGCCAAGGTGAACAGCTTGCCAAGGGCAGGATGCCCACCTCAAGCGGACATCCACAACCTCGCGAATGCTTATGTCACATTAATGCCCACCTCGACAGCAGGATCTACTACCTCAAGTGGAAGCCGAGTTGGGCAAACCTCCTTGGGGTTCCCCTGGCTGTTGATGGCACTACACCTTTACGCTTGATGCCTAGTTCTTGTTTGGGTTAAGAGCAAGGTCTAGGGAGCTTAGTCCTAAGCTTTGTGGTGATGTGAGTGTGATGCTTATGATGTCACTAGATTGAGACCTTGCGTGTATTGGGATGATTTGAGGTCTTTGGCTTGTTGGCTGGAGTGGAGGAATTATTGAGGATAGGGTCACCCTCGAGGTTACCTCTAAGGACTCACTTATGTTTTAGCCTATTTGGGAGGAGTAGTACGTCAAAATAATGCCCTAGATTGGTTTGTGAATAGGGTCAATGGCAAATTAAAATTAATGTAATTATGATAGCATATAAATGAGGGATGTAAGACTAATCAATAGAAAATGCAATAAAATCAATTAAGTAAAGAGAAGTGGAAAGAGACTGGACACAAAATATTAACGTGGTTCGGCTCCCTTGCTTACGTCTATGCCTTCATTCAAGGAAGTCCCAATCCACTATCAAATTTCCTTCGAGGTGGAAAAATCTTCACAAGCTTCAAGATTTCACATACTCTTGTGATATTTTTCACAACTCAAGTATACACCTTAGAAATTTTGGATGATGTGGTGGACGAACAGGTATATGAAGCTGTAGCAAGCCTTCTATATAGGCGATGCGGGATAGAGTGGTTTCTATTCTTTTACTCCCCCCTTCGAGTGTAGACTATAGCAAGCCTTCTATTTAGGCCATGTTAAGTTTCCAACCAAAAAGTCTATGCTAAAAAGAAAAATCTATTTTGCAACTCGTAAGCAATTATAGGTTTGACACCCAAATAAGCCCAAGAGTGATTTTAAGTCTCCAAAAACCAAATCCAAAAGGACCCTCAATTATAGAGTGATTTGATATCATCACTGTTTCAGTAAAAATATATATATATATATATTTCGCAATTCATAAGCTATTATGGGTTTGACACCTAAACAAGCCAAAAGTTATTTTAGGCCTTCAAAATGCTAATCAAAAGGACCCTTAGGCTCCGTTTGTTTCACCGTAAAACATTTGTTGTAAAATGTTTTACATGTTTTCCGGTGTTTGGTTGCACCAGAAAATATGGTCAACAGAAAACTATCTTTTGATCAATGGAAAACTGATAAAAAAATATACTATTTTACGTCTCATTGTTTTACGCCCAAGTTTTCCATAAAACACTCTAAACAACACTCACCTAATGATGATGATATTATCTCGATTGACAAATTTCAACGGATTCCCGACAAGGCGACAATATTCAACTCACCCTGTCTACGCATATTCTCTTTGTAACTCAATCCCTCATTCTCCAAGCTTCATTCCATGGAGAAAACAAGACCTTCAATCGACCCCAAGACCGGTTTTTGCTCGGTAACCAAAAGTTTCTACAGCCTCAGACCACTAGTTCATCTTCCACCTCAAAACATCCCTTTATCCGCAGCTTCATACGCTCTCTCGCTCCAACTCACCTTTCCATGGTTTGACTCAATTGCCTTAATCAACTTAGCAACGGGTCAACGTATCTACTACAACGAGTTTGCTCAGCAGACCCAAAATCTAGCCTCCTCTCTTCAATCCGTTATCGGACTCTGCAAAGGCGACGTAGCATTCATTCTCTCTCCTAATTTGATCCAAATCCCCATTCTTTACTTCTCTCTCCTCTCACTTGGCGTCGTCATCTCTCCGGCAAATCCAGCCAGCACCGAGTCTGAAATTTCTCGCCAAATCCAGCTTTGCAAACCGATCATCGCCTTAGCAACCTCCACCGCCGTTCACAAAATCCCCGCACTCCGTTACAAAACGATTCCCATTGACTCGCCTGAGTTCGACTCAATGATGGCGAGTTCAACCAGGAAACTCGACCGAGTCGAGGTGAGTCAATCCGATGTGGCGGCAATCATGTATTCGTCGGGGACGACGGGGAAAGTGAAGGGAGTGATGTCGACTCACCGGAATCTGATCGCGATTAATTTTTGAGAAGTATGGTTATTTTGAATTATGAAAAATATGATTAATTTTTTAATTTTTAGAATTATGAGAAGTTTGATTGATTTTTTGAAGTATGAGAAGCATGATTAATTTTTGAATTATGGAAGGATGAAATTATAATGTTTGTGGATTATGAAAATAACGTATATACCAAACACCATAAAACGTTTTCTAGAAAATGTGTTGGAAAATGATTTTTTTGTGCGTACCAAACACATGAAAATGTTTTCCAATTATTTTCAAGGTCGCTGCCAAACATAGGAAAATGAGTTAGTTTTCCAGAAAATGTTATTTGGAAAATGAATTGTTTTCCAAATGACGTTTTACGGTGAAACAAACGGAGCCTTAATTATAGAGTGATTTGATATCATCACTATTCCAGTAAAATATATATATATATATATATATATATATATATATATTGCAATTCTTAAGCTATTATGGGTTTGACACCCAAACAAGCCAAAAGTTATTTTAGGCCTTCAAAATGCTAATCAAAAGGACCTCCAATTATAGAGCAATTTGATGTCATCACTGTTGCAGATTGACTGACTTAATTGATTTATTTTTATTTTTTCCAAATGCGTTGAGTGGGTGGGCGTTGGGGAATTCTTGGAACTGGGGTTTTAAGAAATGAAGAAAAGGTTGTCACTGAATCTCCATGTGACAGAGAAATTTGTAAAATGGGTGCATATCTCTAGCATGTGGATAGTTTTACTGTTAAGCTGAGTCTAATTTGGTTTGCATGATTTCTAAACTTCTTGTGATAAAGATAGCAAGACCTTATTAACTTAACTCATTGATAAGTTAAACTTAATTCGAATTTGCTTCTAGACCTACTGTAACAGTTAAAGGGAAAAACCAACTTTTCTAGACTCTTTAACCTAATTAAAATTTGTATTACCAGAGAAACACGAGAATCAGCCAATTAAATAGGCATAGATACGCATCAACAGAAACTCACTTGTATATAGTAACTCTTATTGTAATTCCTGAATATCAAGTCATGAATAATGATTAACAAGTTGCAATTGCCTTTTTCGTTCCTTACTTTTCTCATTCAGTGCTTGGCATCAGTTCAGGATAAGTGCCGGTAAATGTGAGATGGCTCATTTATGGGTGGCCTTTATATTGAAAGAGTGAAGACCTGAAAATTTTGATTTGATGGTAATGTCATGTTGGGTGGAAGATGATAAAATATATTTGAAGAATCAATTCTAAATAGCCTTTTTCCAAAAAGAAAAAAAAAGTTAGAGAAAAGAACACACAAATGGAAGGAAACGGAATATAAGCATGAAGGTAGGAGAGTGGTTCAGTTTCAGTTAACTGTTAAGAACTTTACTTAATTTCGAAGGCCTGATTAGGTGTCTCAAAATTGGTGGATATTTTTTACACTGATACTGTTACAAACTCATAATGATTTAGTCTAGTCAAGTTAGAATTATTTTTGGGTTCCACTTCTAACAATGCATTCTTAGAAGATTCCGATGGTGTACATCTTTCTCACTCAAGATTGATGATCCATTTCTCCTTCCTTGCACTTCCGTGTGTGAAAAGTTATTTCTTTAAGGAACTACTTTGAAATTTTAGAATAAGCCATAGCATTCTGCATTTCTCTCACCCTATTATGTATTTTGGCAGATTCCGGAACTGGATTTTGAGATTCCTCCTGAGGCTCAGCGTGGATCTCTGTCAACAGTATGTCCTCTGTATTCTACTCAGAGTTTGGATTCTAAGTGGCTGCTTTATCTTGATGGTTATCCTGTTTCATATCTATTTTTTCACTTCTATGACATTTAAGGGAATTTCTTGTAGTGAGGGTAACCTTTGATCGGATATTAGCGTTTCCTAATTCTGTAACTTAAAAGTCATTTGACTACAAGTCTACAACTTTGTGCAAACTTATTATTATTTTTTTTCTAGTTGAAAGTAACAATATTAAAAATGATTACTGAACTAATAATAAATATAAAGACATTATCATTTTTTTTTAATGAAGGTATTAATCATAAAAAAACAATAATGTTTTTATATTTGTTATTAGTTTAGTAATCATTTTTAATATCGTTTCTTTCAATTAGAAAAAAAAATGCATTAATCATAAAAAATGCTAAAAGTCAAGTATTTAAGAAACATACCAAAAAAATAAAATAAAAAATAGAAGGATTATTACAATACACAAGAATCCAAGAACTTTAGCATTTATTGATATTATTTCTATTTAGTACATATTATAATATAAGAATAACCAAGCTCACTTGAGCAATACACACACACACACACACACACACACACACAGTCTCGATCTAGTGATCTAGTCAGCATATGCTTCAATAACTTATGTAAGCATGAAGGCCATAGATTATTGTAAGATGCATGTTTTGAAAAGTGGACCGTTAGATTAGATACTGTACTTATTGATGTCATGCATGCCAAAAATCACGGTGATCCAATGTTAGAATTTCACAATATAGCTATGAAAAACTCCGATTGCTGAAAACTGTCGTAGCTTTTTGCTCGACGTTTAGAGTTGTTGTGCAATTAATTCCAAACGTAGGATAAGTTGTCAAGTATATTACATGGAAGTCCCATGGTCATCGTCCACAGAGATAGGACGTTCTGTTAAGACTTTAAATCCTTATGAGTTGCTACCCAAAGAATGAGAAAATAAAAGAAAAAATCCAGTGGTTGTTGATTTGAGGTATGTTTTGTGCGTAAAGCACTGAAAATTGGTTTAATGAAAAACAATGGAAATAAGGGGTTAGGATCTATGGGTTCATCCCATCCACATCCTTAGTTAAGATTTCTCACACTCAATACTCAACCAGGATACATCGAAGAATGGCCTGGTTGGAAGATTTAGCAATAAAAACTATTATGCTCATGATATTAGTCAAAGTGGGCCAAACCTTGTGGCTCTAAAGATTTACGTACTTCAGTATCAATCTCTGCATATCTTCAAGCATTATTCATGGTGAGAAATCTAATACCTTGGATGTGGACTGGGAATCCACCATGAATCCCAACTTTAAAAGATTTAGCTACTCATGAATGTAGAAATAAGTAAATCTAATTTAAATGAAGTTAAAAACATTGAAATGAAACCTGAAATCTTGAAATAAACTTGCATATACTGAATGGAAAACAAATCCGTCACCGTAAAATTGTTGATCAGGTTGGAAATTACAATATATCAAAAATCTAACAAGAAATCCAACCTAAATTAGCCTAATTTACCCAAAGTAGGTGAGAGAAAAGAGAACAGCTGAAGAAGAGTGAGAAAACCTAAGTAACAGAATGATAGATCCCGCAAAACCCTAGCTGCATACAATGCTTTAATAGCTCGTAAGATAAAAATACTCTTTTTCCCTTCAAAAAATCCAAAAAGTACAAAAATTTCCTTCAATGTCGGTTATCAGTACCGTGACTATCGATATTGATGCCTTACTGCTGTTGTTGCTTTAAGTCGTCATCAGTACCAGTATTGACAGTCTTTTGGAGCAGGTATTAAGTTTCCTGTATCGATAGACCTGGGTGACTATCGGTATTGCATGGCCTCTGTTCTTGGTACTTTTAATGTAATTTAATACCATTGATAGTTGTAGGGTGACTATCGGTATTGTCGTTCTTTTGGGCTTGACACTTGCGGCAATGAGCTGTCAGTACCGATTGTCATAGTGTGACTATGGGAATTGACTTGTTTCTGTCACCAGATTCTGAGTGTTTACATCTTTCTTGCTCTCACTTGGTTTCTTTTAGTTCTTAGAACTTTGCCATGCTCCACACACTTCCAACATTCTTCTCCAAGCTAGGTTTTGAGCACTAAAATCCTGCAAATTAAGAAAAACACATAAAGAAAATTCACACAATATTGCATATCTAACTTACCTAATTCTAACAAAAATGGTCTTTATTACTCAAGTAAAAACACTATGATTGCAGCGCAATCATTTTTCTCAGTGACATTTCTGAGAGACCGATTGTTGGATCACTGTGATTTTTGGCACACATGATATGTATAATTACAGTATCTAATCTGACTGTCAGTTTTTCAAAATATGCATCACACTTATCTGTGGGCTTCATGCTGATATAAGCTTATATAAACATATGTTGACTTGATCATTTTTGTATATATATATAAAAGCATCTCCAACCATGTAACCATGTTATGCATTTTGGCTAACGTTGCCTAGATAGTGTTTTTGCGTAAGTACTTTTAGTCAAAATTGTGTGCACTTCAACCATACCAGCCATTTTAGCTAGCCATTAATATTTTATAATCTTTTTGAATTCAAATTACAATTTGAAGAGAAGCAATTGTGGGAGATTATTTGAGTAACTTGAGTTGGCAGGGATGGCTAGCCAGTAGCAAATACATCACCATTGGAGTGGTAACATTGTGGTTTGGCTATCCGTTTTAGCAAAAATGATGCTTTTATTAGCCCCATTGGAGATGCTTTAAGAATACAAGAAGAATTTACTCACCCGAG